>JAVCKT010030120.1:0-10031 GCA_032273925.1 Rhynchotus rufescens | reverse complement strand
GGTTTTGAAGACCTCCAGAGAAGGAGACTCCACAGCCTCCCTGGGCAGCCTGTTCCACTGCTCTGTCACCCTCACAGCAAAGAAGTTCCTCCTCACCTGGAGATGGAGGCTCCTGCCTCTTGGCTGCAAGAGCCAGGTCCTGGTAGAGCCGGGTGCTCCACGTGGGACACAGGCTCAGCACGGTGCTGAGGAGTGATGGCTGAAGGACTTGCAGACACATATTCCCACTGAAGCTTCCAACACTTCAGTTCCCTCCTGCGCCTGTTGGCTCCATGAAGGAGTGTCGCTGCTGGCCAGCTCTGCCCAACACGTTCCTCCACCACTCACTTCACTGCAGGTGTTCGACTGTCACTTTGCCCTAGGGCATCAAGCTGCAAATAGAAGAGCAGCTGTGTTTATCACCCTGGAACAATATCAACTATGTCTGTTTTTTATGTTACCCCATCTTACATTTGTGCCAGTGGGACTTGGTTCTGCATCCTCCTGTCAGCTGAAATGATTTCCTTTGGTTCTGGCAGGTTTGTGAGGATGCTGTATTTGCCTGAACAACATTTAATCCACTCAGCAATTCAGCAGGCCACTTTCTGCTTCAAGACACCTTATTTTCAGTGAAGCTATTAGCTGCAAGTCCCACCAGGCCAGTCAGGACCACCAGTGGTCCCCTGTTACACTATAGACTATAATCCTCCTTTTTTTTTTTTATCTTTTCTATATTTACCCCATAGATTCAGCCATTTCATGCCTAGATGCACCTATCCAAATGTTTTTTTTCTCTAACACTCTGCATTCTCCTTTGCAGCCAACTGTTGAATGTCTCCTCTTTGATCCTTTATTCAGTGGTATGCAGAAAGCCAGTCCCGAGCACCTTTTACTGTCTTCCGTTTCTTGTCATCCAACACTATCTCCTGCAGATCTTCTGTGAATTCCAAGGGCTCCTCTGCCTTCGCTGTCTCCCTTCTTTTCCTTTCTGCTGTTCATTCTGGTGACAGTGCCTTGGTAATAGGATTTTTTACTGTGAGATGGTAACATATGGCAGCAAAGGTTTTACATCTCATTGTTCTTTTTTCTTTCTCTCGTTTCTTTTTCTCTTAGTTATCTCCTCTATTCCCTTCCTTTTCCTGTCATTTCATATTCATTTCCTACCTCTTTAGAACTGCACCCTGCTATTCTCTCTGCAGCTTCACAAGCTTTGTATATGTGTGTGTGTATATATATATATAAAAAATATATATATATAAAAGCTGCAGCCCCTCTTAATCTTCCCAAGAACTATTCATCTCTCTGCAACACCTGTCATCTTTCATGCCACAGCTTCTCATTGTACATCTAGTCTGCATTTGCATAGTCTAGTCTTCAGCTGGATTTCCTGGTGCCTTTCACGGCTTTCCCCACATTGTTTTTGATCTTGCCTGATTTTTCTGTATTGCTTCTCCTTTCCTTTTTATCCTACAGGCAGAAGAGCACTGTTAGCTAGTTCTGTTTCATAGGAAATTTTCTTTTAACATCAAAGAATTCCAGATTGCAAACACTGTTAAAATTATTGCAGAGTTCTGTAGACCCTGGTGAGTTATAGCACTAAAAGAGATTTATGTCCCAAGATTTTTTATTCATCCTTGTTTTCAGTGCCAATCATCTCTTTCTAGCCCTGAGGTGGCACACAGCTCATCTCTCTTTCCGTATCTGTATCTCATTGTCAGTTTCGAAAATCATAATTTCCCTAATACTTTTCCTTGCCATTCTCAGTCACTCACTCTACCTCCTCGAATGTCCTCAGGAAGGGTCACTGTTGTTCCAGGATTAAATCATTTCTCAAAATGCCTCAGCCAGTGCTGGGGCTTCCACAGCTTTTCCAGGCAGCCTATTCCAGCACCAGCCACCTTTGCACTCTGCCCTGTGCCAATGTGAGCATGGAGAAATATTCACTTCTTCCTCTTTGCAGGTACCATTTAGATTTTGCATATATCCATTTTCAGTATTCCCTTATCTAGTTTTAGCTATGCCAGGGTTTTCAGACTTTATTTCTTTTAATTATTATTTCTTGGGTCATACTTGCCAGACCTCTCACAGTTCTTTAATCTCCCAAACCTCTCAAGGTGATCCTCCTATATCTGATATATACCTATATATCCTCCTATATCTGATACCTATATATCTGAGCCTCCTATCAGATATATATACTACCACACTAACCCCACATTACTGACGGGAAACATTTGCCTCTCCACTACAATGTTTGCTGCCCAGGAACACACACCAGGAGCCTTGGAGAGGAAATCTCAGTGCTCAGGTCTGCAAGGTAGATGAGATCCAAACAAGCACAAATGCTTCTTAACAAACATAGAGGCATTTGAAATAGTTCTGACATAATGTAGCACAACACAGCTTTACTCCTGTCATCCTTGAACCACAGGGTATGGCACTATTATGCCATGAGAGGTACTTAGCTGATGATGCCAATGTATTTGGTGTATGTAGCTTTACTTCTTGGTAATTCTTCTCTTAATTCCCTTCATAGTGTCTTTGCACTGAACATGCCCTTGGTTTTACTTTTAATTCTCCTGTTCTGCTAGATTTTGCTCTTACTAGCTTATTTCTGCTTCACTAACAGTCTTTTTTTCTCCCTAAAATGTTACGGGTTAACTACAGGATTCATGTTTTCCATTATTATTTCAGTTTTAGAATTTCCTGGAGACTTACAAAGGGTAAAACACACAAAGTTCTTTGGTGTATTTCTGTTTGAAATAAGCGAAGTATAAATCCACCTACAATGAGTGACCTTTGAGGATTTTCAGCATGTTGAAAGAACTCAGCTGTATAAAAAATTTAAGTATTAAGGAAAAGTAATATCTGGGCTCCCTGGTGTAATGTTTGAAGACAAGGTTTTATAGCAGTTATTTTACCCTTTGATTTATTCACCCTTTTTGTACCTATCATCAGACCACACTGGTCGGGTTTCTCCCTAAACAGTTCACACTGGCTTGATTTCTCTCTCTTATCTGGCTGCCCATGGTATTTTTTTTCTAAGAGACTTGCTGTCTAAGCTTTTGCTGTGAAAAAGCGTCTAGCTAATTTGAATCTAGCTAAAACTAGATCTGTATACCCTGACAATACTGCAGGACATGAGGATACCCCAAAGGGTAGCACAGTAAATTGAATAGTCCCTGTGAGTATTTGTTGTCAGTAATAGGTAAGACTGGAGGTGGGCATCCTTCCATAGACACTTTGTTAAGGTCAAAATGTGAACTTTTGCCCTGATGTTTATTATATAAATATTCTTTAAAAAAAATTAATTTTTGCTGAGGATGAGGGGGGTTTTCTACTTTTTAGACTTACTTCATACATTAATCTTAAATAACTATAAATGCTAAAATAGCATATTTTTATAATGGTGACAGTTAAATCCAGGTGAACAAGCAACACCAGTTCTCCCACCCAAAATTCTGTCATCTCTAGCTCAGTCTAGTTCAAATTTTGCTTCCAAGTCACACAAAATCAAATAAATCTAAACTTGTCCTGTCGCTTTCTTGCACTACTTCAAATATCTTCAATTTACTTGAGCCAATAATGATAACTTTAGCATCCAGAAGTTGTTTTTTATAGCTGAGAACACTTTGCCCTTCTAGCTGTATTGCATTAAATGAGCCTGAGAGCATCCCTTCTCGAATGCGCCGAGTCTTGGCTATGACCATCCCAAGCAGACATCTTAACCTGAAATGCCCTCATCAGTTTTATTTTGCTTTTCAGTTTCTATCTGAAGGCAGAAATAGTCTGTCTTTACATGCTAGTCTTTACATACCACACCTGCCCTGCCTACATCTGTTTCTGAGGTTATTCTGGGATGCTGCCAAAGCCAGAACTTCTGGAGGACTTTAAGCCAGAACTTCTGAAGGACTTTTGTTTGTTTGTTTTTTAATTTCTTTGGCTCAGTGGTGGCATCAGCCCAGTCTGCAGGACTCCCATCCTTAGCTCCATTTCTATGGAGCTTTTCTTGAAGGCTCTGCAGCATTTCTTACCACATAAGAGTCTTTCATATCATGTGCTGCCAGCAGGCAGCAGAACTCAGATAATTTACCTAATTTACCTAACTCAAAACTTACCCAGAATACCCCCCTCCTATGAATTCACAATAATTACTTAAATTTTTCTGTGCTGTTAGGAAATAGTGACTTTTGCTTGCTTCCAGACCAGTTCCTTAAACTGGCAATATTCCATAAGAGGAGTCTTATTAAAGATTGGGTACTTCAGAGCTAGTTTTTAAGTTTAGAGATGAGTTGCTTGAGTAGCAACAAAGGCCTCCTGTGGAACTAGAATTTAAGGGAAAAATATTTCTTTTACTATACAGTTCTGAGGATCGGCTATAAGGATCTCTGGTTACAGTGAAAGCAGTCAGCATGTCTCAGATCTCAAGACTGATTAGAAAAACCTTGCATAAAGCTGTTTTTGGTGACTAGCAGAGGAGCTGAATAGTTCTGCTTGAGCCAATATCCTGGGGCTCCCAGTGGCAAAGAGACAGTCCCCCGACATGGCAGTGAGCAGAAGATGCCTTCAATCCTTAAAGGTAGGCTGCGAATTCAGCAACCCAAATAGCTAAAAAACCCTTTTCCTCAGTATTTGGAGCAAGAGTTAGAGTCATTAAACTCTTACAGCCTCTAGTGCAGGTGTCTTAATGATAGGTGCTCACTTAGGAACCATGTTCCGAGTTTCCAACACGGCCTCCCTGGAAGTGTGGGGCTCTGTGTGGCCACAAATAGGACCCTGTGCCCACCTCAGCGGAGCCCCCCGTCTGGGCATGCAAAATATAGAGACAACATTAGGGGGAGCTCCGTTACCTTGTCCAGTGGTTTTCCTAGTGCAGTATTTTTAAAGAGTATCAATGGCAGAGGCTTCAGTTCTCTGAGGAACTAATTTCTTTCTAGAAATTAGAGAAAGCATCTAGATCATTGAGATGATCTAAGAGCTAGATCATCTAGCTCTTAGAGAAAGCATCTGATCATTGGCAATGATTTCATCACTTCTGACACAAATTCTCACAAGGTAATTTTTAACTATAGTTCTTACATTTGTCAGGCTAAGTAGCTAATGAGATCAATAATTAGCTGTGAGAACTTCATGCCAAGGGTCCAGGTTGTGGTGCCCATACAGTGAAACATTTTGAGTGTCTCACTGCAATTTCTAGGGCTAGTGACCAGGACAATTTACTGCAGCAATTATCCCAGAACAGTTGGTATTTTCATCTGAGTTCAAATGTAGATAAGTTAATTCCTAAATAATTGTTAGAAAAGCTAGGGGGGGAAAAAAAGTAAAGTAGAAGCTGTGATTCAAAGGAAAGGGGTCGAATTCAAGCTACAGAGATTGCACAAAGGCAAATCCCAGCACAACTGTTACAGGGAAGGACAAAGAGGGAAATTTCAGGAAGACGCAGGAGAGTTGGAGGGACCAGAAGAGACAGAAAAGTTTATGTAAGCCACTACCAGCGGGGTTATTTTTCTATTTACTCTTATTAGCACTGGAGCACAAAGATCATGCTGAGGGTTGTTTCAACAGGAAAGATAAAATAGCACTGAATAAGCTCTTATCTAATCAAAAATCCTACCCCATTTCACTGGGAACAGTGTTCCACAGTCATGCCTTGGAGCAAATTTTTAAGCACCTAAGACCAAGCGGAAAATCTCTGTGTTCAGGTTCTGTGTGCACCATCTGCTAAGAGGAGACACACAGGCTTCCCAAAGGCTGCCAGCTGGCTGCCCACTCCTCACTCTTTCCAAATAAACATTCAACGTGTTTTCGGTAAATTACGAACGATAGAACTTCTCTGCTTTCTCTTTTCTGCAGTTCTTGCTGGAGAGGATGGGTATTTTTCTTAGCTCCATTTTAATTTTTCAAATTTTCCTTTCCAGCAAGATGAACTTTCATTTCAGGTTATTGTTAGTTCATAAAAATGTCCTGCACAGGGTGATATTCATTATTAGGGCATTATTTTATGAACTTGAAAGGAGTTATGAGCCCTTCAAAACGGGCTGAAGAGATAAGATCACTTACAAGTCTTTTAGTGAGCATATAGCCAAACTGTTCCAAGAATATGCTAATAGATCAAGTCACTTTAAAGAGAAAATTTCTTCCTATGGTGTTTCATTTATGGAAATTGATGAAATGCAGACAACTCCAGGGGTGAAACACAAACACTGCACAACTTCCATTGCAATTGTCCATATTCATCTAAGATAGCAAGTGACTGACTTGACTCATGAGCATAACCACACAATCCGTTTGCAGTTAGCCAAGACCTCAAGGCAGCACTGGGTCTCTTCAGGGCTTAAGATCTCAGTTTTACACCTCCAAAGATGCTCCACACCACTTTCCATTTTAGTCCCACCATGTAAATAAAATGATCAGGAGTAAAAAAGGTGTGAATTCCCATTCTGTCTGCCTCATGGGAACTTGCTCCTATGTCCATACTAGCTCAAGAAATTATTACCCACACATATCCCTAAGTGTCTATTCTGGCACTTTCTGCTATGTGCAATGCAAGAACATCATCTTTTTTTTTTCCTTCAAAATGCATTTATTTTATGATGAATGCATTATGTAAAAGGTTTCGTTATAGCACTTCGAGCCTAAGTATCACTTTCATGGCAAAGGAATTAAGATATTTGTGGAGGCAAAAGAGGTGGACAGGCAAAGACGTGAGACGTGATCACGTAAGTGATCCAGAGATCTAGATAATCATAGCAGCATCCTGATTGTAAAAATGACCATATAGGCCAGTAACGTCTCTTGGACAGGTTCACTCTTCATTTTAGTAAGTGTGTGTAAAAATATTCATGAGCTAAATATTTATAATATCATGCCCCAGAATTGAGGCGGGGTTCCCAGGGGACATTTCACATTGCTCAGGAACTTTAGCTCATGTTTTTCTTTTGTGGTATAGATTACTCAAATATCAAGAAAGTAAATCAAAAGCAGAGTGATATTTTGCCCGTATCCTTTGACTCAGACCACTGTACAATTTCCTTTCTTGTAGGATGTGTCCTTTAAAACATTTCTGGCATACTCTTTCACCCTCCTCAAAAATGCAAAAAAAAAAAAAAAAAAAAAATCAGGAGTTGCTCATTTCCTTCTGGGACGTAGAGAAATAATATCAGTGAGAGTACATAGGAGACTCCTCACAATTAATTTACTGGCAGCACCAATAGCTCAGCCAAATAAGTAGGAAGGAAGTATAGTTCATTTCGATGGCAATTTCTATTGTAAGAAATGTTTCACATGCTGAAATGCTCTTTATGGCCATGAAAGTGCATCCTCACGCTACTAAAAGCAGAATAGGAAATTACATACAGAAACATAAACAAAAAGATCCCAAAATAGCATAAAGAATGGACAAAACAATTAAGTTAAGGAAATTCCGAATGAAGGTGGTAACTACATCAGGCAGTAGCATAACAGATACCGTGCACATAAATAAACCTAGACATAATAAAATGTAGATTTACTGAAGTGCATTCCACACAACTCATATCCTGCTGCATTACTTCCTCTCATTAATTACCCTATCTACATCAAAATAATATCAATCAGCCAATTGGAAGCACAAGCTAATGAGCAAAATTTCATATTCTAGGGTCAAGTTCCTTTTCCTTCATTTGTCTTCATTAGCAGCCTCTCTCAAGGCTCTCCAGAAATAGAAGGCTGTGAAGTAGACTAAAAGCTTTAAAAATTGTCTCTCAAGAATGTTCAGAAATAAAACAGCGGGATTAGCCACAGAAATTGAAGGATGAAATTGAGGTTGTTATTGTTATTAAACAATATGACAGAAACTACTTCCTAACTATTTTTACCACATTTTGTTTTGACTGGCTGTCACATTTGTCTTTCCCCTTTGCACTGAAGGATATAAGATGCTTTACAAAAATACTGACTGCTCTTTAAAGCACAAACCATAAAAATGTTCCTTTTCTGATTCTCTGGAAGGAACTCCCGTTCCTTCACAATGGCTTATACTTTCTTCCTATTCCAAATAAACTAGGTTTACCTCTTTCCTTCCCAAGAACAAAGCTGCCAGGTCAGCCATCACTTGGATCCCATGGCCTCTCTGCACAGAAATGTGGACACCCACACATTTATGGTATGGTCCCACCAAGGTCCAACTTCTCACTCTGTCATGGCAACTTGCAAGGTCCTCTTACTCCATTAACTGGAACAGAAGTGAAGCACACCAGGACTCCTCTGCAGACCCCAAACCCCTAGAAGATATAAGTATAGGGTAGGCAAACAAGAAAATGGGGAGTTTCAGAAGTTACCATCCATTCACGCAGGAAATCTCTTAGGCTCTTGTTGCTTGTACCTATGAACTGCTGGGGAAAAGGAGAAACAGTGTCCTGGAAAGAGTGAGTCCTTTATTGGTAGTTAGAGTCAGCATGAAACCTCTGCCTTTCGCTTGTGTTTGGCAAACCATAACATATTCCTAGGAAATCTTTGGTTATAACAGATATGCAGCAAAATATGAATGAAGATATGGCATTTATTAACAGCTCCTTCAGTTTGCACACTGGTGTTTATCACAAGCATCAGGCTGATCACCAAAACAAGGTGAAAGCATTTGGAAACTGCATTTGGAAATTGCATTCTCTTTATTGTTTTAATCCCTATATCAGAACTTCATTGATACCAGTTTCTGCCAGGGAAGTTTTCTTTCCAACTAGTTGGTTTTGTTAGCTCTGTCTCCAGAAAAGTCCTGTAAGCTCTATGAGTTAGGTGATCTTTCAGGTCCAGGTCAAGTCCAGGAAGCAAGTAAAACAACAATGATTAACTCACTCTGTGTATCTCAGTCCACAAAACCCACTATAACCAACTATCACCTGCCAAGAAAACACCTAGTATGTTAGATGCCCAAAGCATTAACTACCTTATCCACTTGATAGTAGTGTCAGGAGAGCTATACTTGGAGTATCCCTTGGTTGCCGTAAATCAGCTGCTTCCAACCTTGTACATACAGCTGATAGAGAAAGCTTTGCCTGTCAGACCAAAGCTGGTGGTACCATTCTCTTGTTCAGCAGAACTTGCCATCCCCACCAGCACATCTGATTTGCACCTGGAGAAATTAGGAGCTGCTTTATCAGACACACAGCCATTTTCCTTCCCGTGAGCTGAGAACTTTGCAAGCCAGTCATGGTGATGTGGAGGTCCCACACTGCTGTTCTGTGACAAAGAGAGGCCCCACAGACCTCCAATCTGTGTCCTCCCCACCAGCCTGCTTGGCCTGCTGTGCTCCATATCTTCCCCTGTAGATCTTTTCTCCTCCTTCTCCACCTCCTCCTTCTCGTTCTCCTGCTCCTCCTCCTCTTCTGTGAAGATTTTATCCAGCTGATGAAGCTGATCAAGAGTTATGCAACAGGCGAATGTGATGCTCTGAACCCCTTAAAAATGTGATATCTTATGATTGTGCCTGTAAAAATGAAATAATGATGTGCTGCAGCTTGCATGTGTTTGATAGACAAGCAGTTAGGCACTATGCCTGTCTGAAAGGTGTCAAAGAGACAAAGGTCTACAGCAGACAACTCTGTTACTGTCTGGAGCAGTGCACACGGACAAGGAAATGTAGAGGATAATAGAGGCAGCAGAGGACAAACAGCATGAATTGAACACACTCTTGTATAAAATTATTGAATAATTTTAGTTATTATTTGGTACCTTAGTATGATAAATAGTGCAAAATAATCTAGAAGAAAGTAAAATCAATAGGGTTAAAAGAATGTGAGTGAATGTCACCACAAGCCCTCTTCCTGACTTCAGTCATGCTAAGTCTCCATGTTAATAGGAGACAGTAACAGGAAAGCATTAGAGACAAGGTATGTCACAATCACAGAATCTTCAGGGTTGGAAGGGACCTCTAGAGATCATCTAGTCCAACCTTCCCGCTCAAGCAGGAACACCCAGAGCTCGGGGCACAGGGTGGCAGGTTTTGAAGACCTCCAGAGAAGGAGACTCCACAACCTCCCTGGGCAGCCTGTGCCAGGGCTCTGTCACCCTAACAG
>JAVCKT010030116.1:0-11134 GCA_032273925.1 Rhynchotus rufescens | reverse complement strand
GTGTTTTCTCATTTGTGAAATGGTTATGAAAACACCCCAAGACCTCCATGAAGTGCGTGTTTGCAAAATGAGTTTAATATTTGCAGTGCCTTTTAGTGTCATGGGTGGATGGCCATTAAGTGTAATAAAGCATTATGTGATAAGGAAAGCCATATTTTTGATTTAGGAAGGAGAAGCAAACACCTCGGAGAAATGCATGCTTTAACCTTTTTATTTTAATTTCAGAACAGAAAATAAGGACATGAAATGAGTGTTTGCATATACATGTATCTACTTTTTTATTTTTAGAAAATTATGAGATAGTGAAGCTACTTAAACCTTAGCATCCCTGGACAAGCAAGCAAACAGCAACATAAAAAAAATAAAGCAAATGCAGCCCATATGTAGAAATATTTCTTGGTCTATAGTGTAATTTGCTCCTAATAGCTTCCATAGGTGCTAAGATGAGACTAATTGCTCATATGGTTGAAGAGGCCAGAGCAGAAGAGCCCCAAGCCATTTCTTTCTGCCTTTTCCTGCTCTGTTTATCTCTCTTTTGCATGGTTCATATTTTTGCATATTTTTAATGCTGCTGTGGTGCAAGATCAACTAAAGGTGCTGTTATTTGGTAATATAAATGATGTCAAAGATAAAATCATTTAATTTTTTCTTTTTTTTTTTTTTCAAAAGAAGATGTTCACCTACCTCAGTCTCTAAACCAGAAGACATTTTCGATGCAAGGTTATTTGGTGGGTAGATGGGCAGTAATTTGGAGCTGAATTTATGGGTCATCACGAGAGAATTTTACTTGAATAAACAGACCAGTTGTCTATATACCAGGCAAGAATTACTATAAGGTACAAAATAAACAGGTTAGTGGATATAAAATGGGCTTTAGAGTAAATAGGCTTTCCAACAGTCCTCAGAATAGACTTAGACCTACTATAAGTGACATTTTTATCAGTGGAGAAAGATATCAAAGTAAAAAGACTGCAGGTTACATAAGGTTGCGGGTCCTCATAAAGGATTTCCTCCAGCCGGACACTGATACGGAGTAATGAGGATCCTTAGGTAAAATGGTCATAACTACATGTTTCAATTTCTATGAAAACCCTATATAAAATCCCATGTAGGAGAGCAGAAGATGAGAGGACATCATTCTGCAAAAGACTTGGGGAGAGCGGCTTGAATATCAGCTACATGTGAGCCCCAGAGCAGTTGTCTTGCCAAAAAGATGACTTCAGGCCATAAATGTACAAACAGAAACACTGAGGAGAGGAGAAGAAGTTCAGAGGCCTCTCTTCTCTTACTGTTTCAGAATAGTGTGTTCACTTTTGTGCTCCTCAAGTCAGGGGAGAACTATGGTTAGATCAAAAAAGAGCTATGATGGTCATAGATGTGTTGGGAAACCTTCTGGACATACATTGAATTTATTCGGTCTATCACAGAACAGGTTAGGGGATTGTTCAGTGCCTTTATGGGCCACAAAAAAAGATGTTAGAACTAAATTGTTCTATTTAGTTTACCAAGATCCATCAAGATATCATAGCTGGAAAGTGACATTTTACAGGATCATCTCAAAAATAAGTGCATTTGGACTGGAAGTGATGATTTACGGTTGAACACTAATTAATGATTGCAAGCAGCTCATCGCCCTGAGAAATTTTTAAGTCGACTCTAATTCATGTAGAAATTATTGAGTAAAAAACCTGCAGCGTATATTAAAAGCGGGAAGTTAGATGAAGAGATTGCAAGGACATATATTATTCTCACATATAGGTCTAGTAATTGATAGTTTTAGCTCTGCTCTATTTTGGAAGCTCTAGTCATATTCTCTTCTCATGGCGTTTTCTCACGTAGATGAGTCTTTCTTCAGGTCTTCCTTAGATTCATGCCTTTTAAAGGCTGGTTGGAAAGTTATTCTGATGTGTAATACCAACATTTGAACTGGAACACATTGGCTGCTTTAGGTTTTATCATGTCAAATTTTTTTTTTTAAATATTTGCTTTCAAAACAGTCAAATAAATGCTCTGTTATGGGTGAAATTCACTGACATCAGAGGACGCTCTGTGTTTTGCAGGCGATACTCCATTATCAGGAAAATGCCCTAGGACATTTTTAATTCCCTTGTATTCCATTTACCAGCTCACATTGTGCGACCTCAGTGTGGTCACTTGTCCAAAAAGTAATCTGAGCATAGGACAAAGTGATTAACATAATGACTAATCAATCCTAGAAGTTATCGCAGTTCACTCAAGTAATTTTTCATATATAGCCAGAAGGTTGATTATGTTTTTAGACTGCTTTGCTTGATATAATTTTTGATAGAGTGCTAATTTTATATGGAAAACACAATAGTTGCATTGGAGCAGATGGGTACTCAACCTCGAGATACTTCTTTGATGACTGGGCAGAAACTTTTTGTCTGTGCTGTGGATCTGGCCAGAGAGTTATTATAGTTGTTTCTAAAACTGGTGAGTAACAGAAATGCTCAGCCGCAGACGGCAGTGTCTGTGAGCAGGCTGCTTTCTGTCGTGATTTCTGGTGCACAGAAATATTTGCCATTCAGAAAGATTGACAAGCCAGTGTGGCTGCTCAGGGTAATGAAAGCTGTTTGTATAAATCCCCTTGCTGTGATCATGTCTCATTTCATTGACATCCCACTGGCTTGCTTTTCTCCCGAACTTTACTTAACTGAATTTTCTGGAAACTGTTGTATTATCAATTTAGTACAGGCAAAGCAAGTTCTAATGCTTCCGTAGCAGTTATTTTCTGGAACTAATTTTAGGCAGTTGTTTTGATTCCAGCTCTGCTTTGCAGCAGTCCTGCCTAACACACGTTGTGCCTTGTGCTCCTACATGTAGGATGCTCATCTGGCTTTGGGTGTTGCACACGTGTTGCACCAGAACTCTACACTGGTAAGAGGCATTAAAAAAGTTTATGCTGTTAAGCCTACCTTAAGGACATCTGCATATGGTGATAATAAAAATAGCCCAGCTGGAAGACATGGAGATGTTGTCCAGAGATGGACTATAAAATAAAATGATCCCATCTAAAAATATGATGGTACCTCACACACATGGTCACCTCGTGGTTAAAATACTGCTACCATGGGAGACTGTTTGGGGACGAGTCCTCGGGTTGCTGGAGGACATCTGTACTGAAAGACACAGACAGAAGTAGATGGAGTCACACCATGAACGTGGGGGACGTGATCACGTAGCCAGTGGAGAGAGGTGCTGGCCCCCTGTTCCCCACATGGAGGTCCTGAGCTCCTTGACATCTTGACGTCTTCCACAGCTTGGGCCTACTTGAGGTATCACATAAAGTAAGACATTCAAGGATGGCCTCAGAGCCAGTATTTTGGCATCAGTGCTGTAAATACTCAACGTATCACTCAACACTGACAAGTTTAGTTTGTTGTGGATGTGAATATCTTAGAATCCATTCTTAAAACACAGCTTTGCCCTATAGATGTTTTGGATCTGATATTTGCCACTCAATTTTCTAAAGGGAATAGCCCAGCAGTCAAACTCAACAAAACCTTTGTGAAGGATGAATTTAAATTCTCTTGTCTGTTAATGTTGTACAGTGATCAGTCACAAATGCAAATCCACAGATAGCCCCAACATTACTGCACACCAGTCATGCTATGAATTTCATCCTTCAAGTATGTATTCATCATTATTTTCAATACAATGCTACTATTCTTTGCGTGTATTACACTAACCCCTAGAGGTCCCATTGGAGGTTTCCATCATGCTACACACAATTGACATAATGAGGTTATTTTTATTTAGTCTACATAGTTCTCTGTACCCCATGATTTTCTGTTCATGATTCATCATTTCATTTGTCAGTGAATAGTGAGATAATGAGAGAGCAGGTTGACAAGGGCAGAAATAAATTTAGGTTTAAAATGTCTAGTTCAGCAAAGAGGCCCTCGGTCTGTTGAATGGGCATTGTTAGGGCAAAGCTGACTCAAAATGAGTATTTATGGATACTTTATCAAAAACGCAAGCACAAATAATGAAAAATGTATTATTAGTACACATCTTAACTGATACTTTCCATTCGCTGCTATTTCTTAAAATATTTACATGCTGAAATTGAAAAGATCAACAAGAAAGGTAGTTTTAAAATAAAAATGAATGGGTCAAAATTATAGCTTCCCCTTGTTTTGGAATTTATATTCTTCATAGCAGATAATAAAAATGTATTTTATCCTCTGTGGACACAGCAAGATTTATGATGTTCTTGACTGTCCATTTCCCTCACTTTGAAGGATTGGGGTTTATTAATGATGTGATAACACTCACGCATGTTTTTCACATACTATTGCAGCTTAGGAAACAGATCTTCTTTAATGAACTGTTTTGGCTTTAGAGAGACAGTGATTACCATAACTTCGTGGTAGTAACACTTTATATCTCAGAGAGATATGAAACCAAAAGGAGTGAGATACCCAGATGCATCTGAAATTCCACCCATATATGACTAATGAATCATTAAGCAGCTGACGAACCCCAAATAGTTGCTTTTTGTGTTGTGTTTACATGAAAAAAAATATGCTGATGATGTGAGCATTGTACAGATATTGAGAAACTTGTGTCTTTAACCCATATTTTTACATGATAAAAAATGTGTGTGATATCAAATATCACATTCTTTTATTCCAGTAGACATGTAATTTTAAATATGATCAGTACAAACTGCTTTTCGCACACATTTGCCCTTAAAAGAAGATTGTATGCAGCTCTACAGCAGCCACAGAGCATTTCTGTGCTTTTGCTGGGCTTTCAGTGTTATGAGTCATTGAGATAGGGCAGCATTAGACATTTCTGGCTACATTAAATAAGCACTGGTCCCATTTGGCTTGCAATTTTAAGTACTTATTGGTTTATTTAATAAAGTTATTAAATGTCTTGCGTGATGCATGTGTGCGAGCCACGGGCTTTGGAGACACAGCACATTCAGCCTGTGGACTGAGAGGATGTGCTGAGGAGATGGAGACGAGTCCATTCCCGAACAACACCCCAGGCCATGTCTACTTCACATCCAAAAGGCCTAAAAACCACAAGGCGGGACCTGTGGAGTCCCTAGGGTCCTGCCTGGGGCTGCTCTTGTAGTTGAGCTGATGGGATGTAGAGCGAGGCTGATCCAGGGGGCACCTTCTGATGATCACAGCACGAAATGTGGGGTCAATGTGGGGTCTGGGGATGACCCAGAACCCATCGCCTCTGAGCGTGAGCAGCTCCTTAAGCAGAAAAGCAAGAGCAAAGACACTCTGCTACCAAAGAGAGCAAGAGGGAAAGCGATTTCAGCTGAGAAAACCTCCCTGACCTCAACATGCCGCAGCTATGATTTTGTAGCTCTCCGTTGGCGATAATCTGTGTTGGCTCAGACCCCAGCTGGGATCAGACAGGTCAGCTCCCGCTTAGAGGTTCTGACTGGGGAACAGCAGCACAGCTTTAAAGGCAAGGAAAAGAAGGAAAAGATGTAGAGCTGTAGAGCAAGATTACGCTGGGCTTGGCGCTCATCGCGCTGCACTCGCAGCCTCCTGCCTGCATCACATATGTTCATGTAACTGAGTCCAGGCTTGTAATGGAGCATGTGGGCAACTTGCAAGTTCGTGTGTGGCACTTGAGCCAGTTCCGGACCTCCCTGCTGGCCTCACTGATCAGATTCGAGTTGCCTTGATTTACTCTTATTTCAGGCAGAGCAAGATCCTGATAACAAGGATGTCCAGTGCCTATGATTTAACTTGTGCAGATGGTCAGGACATGGCACTTGAATTCCTTGCATGTAGAGGGCAAGCAAAGACAAAGCTTGTAAGGATGCAATGGGATAGTGACATGCAAGACCCTTCTGGCGCTTTGGAAACTAATGCTAGAGTCATGCAAGGCAAGCTCTTCTTTATCCACTGTGTTGTACTTGCTTTATGAGTCTTCTTGGGGCTATGTCAGAAGAGTAGTTCTCTACCTCTTGTGAGCTGAATAGTGCTGCAGTATGGTTGGTGACTGTGAGGTTATGCTATTGGTTTGGGTATTTTTAAGGGGAAAAGGTAAATAGAAAATTAATGTGTGTACTCTGACATGATTTGGACCTTACAGAATTGCTGTAAGATGTTTCATTATTAAACCTCCCAATGAAGAGACCTGTTCTGTATTACAGAGTTGGGTTTTTGTGTTTTTTAGTATGTATCTAGCTCTGTTTCTAGATATTCTAGTAAACATGGGCATGTAGGAGTAAGAGGGAAGATTACTTTTAAATAGTTCAAAATAGTGCTATTAAACCCTATACTTACTGCTACAGAAGATACCCGTTCCTCAAGGTCCTTCTTGCTAAGAGTCTGTTTCTCTACAGAGATCATCCAGTGGCAGTTCTTGAGCTTCGGACATAAATAGTCAAGAGGACTATTTATGGATCTCAGATTAAATTTGTGCACCACAGTTTTATCGATGTCCTGGGAAGATAAGCTCTATGAAAGTGAGATGAACTAGCTAATCATCACAACTAAAACAACAGGTCTTAACGATCCTTTGCTTGCTTTCAATGAATGTACTTTTAAGGCAAACTTCTGCTCTAAATCCCCACTTTAGCTGTTCCCACCATTTCTTGGTACCACCATCTTTTCCAAGAACAGAAAGCAAATTCTGTTTGCTTTCTGCAAAGAGAGAAGCAAATTTGATTGTATTTGTATCACAGCGTTACTGAAAAACTCCAACTCTTCACAAACAAATTAAGAGAAACTCTTATTCCCAGACAGCTAAGGTGGAGGGTAAACAGCAAAGAACAGAGGAAGAAGAGACACAGTCAGGTATACATACACCTGAGTCAATAATATATTCCCTTTTGGTCTTTTGAAGATAAACAAAGTAAGAGATGCCTCTCAGCCAAACCATCCCTTAAAAAGCTCATTTCTGTTCAATGCCAGGACATTTAAGGTGTTGAGAGTAGACACTCGGAAGGGGAGATGGCCTCAGTGAGACACTTGGGGAGAAGGAGAGCATAGATCACCGGAGTCAAGACCTCGTCTATGTCTCCAGAATTACTATTTTGTTCATTTTGAAAATATTTGATCCCTCTGGCAGCCTTGCCCATGCTAACTTGAGACAGAGATCCTTATACTATGCTATGTACAATATGAACAGAGTGCTATTAATACACCCCGAGGGAAAAAGAGGACCGCACAGGATCGCATGTGTGAAAAGACACTTTGTGCTGGCGGTGTCATCGTCGAGTCCTCCCACTGTGGCCACCGCAGCCCCCGGTGCCACCAAGCACTGCCCCAGGCTAGTCATTATGATAAGCACCTAAGGCTCCCCACTGCTTGTCTGCTTCCACTTTAGCTCTGCAAATCTTTGGGCTGCCCACATCTATTGTTGGCTCCGAGGCATGAGAAGAGAGTTCGCTTAAGCCTTTCCCTGCATATTTGGCTTTGGGCCAGTAAAAGTTAAACTCAATAATCTTAGCCTCTTACCGCCCCTGCTATATATTTTTTTTTTCCAGTACTAAATGATGACTGTCTTCGAGATAGGCCGGAACTTCCTGAGGGCAGCTTGGCGCTTCCCCAAGGAATACTCGCTTAATAGCATGTGCCAGCACAAGTAAACAGCAGGACAGAAGGTTTTTTCTTCCTCTGCACACACTATGCAATTTGTTCCTTGGCACTTTCCCACTGGAGGGGAAGGAAGGCTGTCTCTGAGAGCCCACAGCTTCCATTTTTTTCTTTCCTATCTTCTTTCCTATTTGCTCTCTGTATAGCACGGACACCAAATTTCCAAATATGAATGTGCTAATACAAGTATCACTTACTGGCCTTTTAGCTCAAGCCCTATTTGAAGTCAGCAGCATGTACGCCGCGGTTATTTACAAGGTACCCAAAAGGAGGAAGGCGATTTGGATGAGTCAGGAAGACCACTCTTGACTCAGACCAGTTAATGCAGGAGGGCCCCAGGGTCATGGATATATCTATTAATACGGAGCCAAACTTGAGTAGGGAACTCGGCTTTGGTTTGCCTATTTTTAGCAAAGTCACACCAATGCACCAGCCTAAACCTGGCTGCAGTTTGCTTTGAATTTATGTGAATGAAAAAAAAAAATGCAAGTGTTACTTTGAGGTAATGAAACATTTATTTTATTCTGTGCTCTGTCAACACTGTGGCTTTGATGGGGAATCTGATATGAAGCCCTCTTTTTATTATTGCAGCCCTTGACTTGTATGACCATCTTGCATCTGACATACCGCTGCAACAGGGTTTGAAACCTGTACCTTATTATTGACACTTAACTATTTTAGTATCTTGTACACAGATCTCTTTTTTCTCACAAAATCTCACAAAAATTAAACCATAAAAACCTTTCCTGAATCCTGGCGTATATAAAACTGTGTATGCAAGGTCTTTGAGAGTGGCTGCTCCTTCGCTCCCTTCTTGCCTTGCAGAAAGCTCCTAAGACAAGGACAAAAGAAGAAAGAGTTTGGATCCAGGTGTTAGTAATAATGTTTGTTACTCGTAATAATGAGGAGTTGTAATTACACATTCTCTCTATATCTTTTGTAACCTTATCAAGGTTTGCAAGTCCTGGGTTCAAGTGAGTAACTTGAGGTTCCATGTTAGGCAATGTCTCTAGTGTAGCGAATGGATGGATTAATTGTTTAATGGATTTTCTTGAGTGCAGAAACACAAATTGTGTATACAGCAATTGTGAATACAGCAGATGAAATAAATAAGTAGGAGCAAAGAATAAACAGTATATTCAGGTAGCTAGAGGTATTTTTAAGTATGAGAGTAGAAAATGGTGATAGAAAGTGTGTGGTGGGAAATTCCCTCTGTCCAGACTCCTATCTCCGGAATAGCTCAGTGACAATTTCTTCTCAGCTGAGTTGTTAGAATTGCTCTGTTGACCTTTCTGAGGTTCAGCTGACTTACCTCTATTGAAAATCTGACCTTCTGTGTCAAGATAGTAAGGTGGCATAGAACTGGAGGAGATCAGAGCAACACTTCCTAATCTTCATGAAGGCTTCAGAGGCAGATAAAAAGGTAACAACCCTGCTTTGCGTTCCCTGACACTCCAGCAGAGCAAACGAGATGCTGAACTTGCTCTGAATGAGATTGTGACAATGGGAAGAAATTCCCATAACCTTAAATATGTAGGTGACACTGATTCGTGTTCTTTTCTGAAAGCTTAGATGGTGCTGCAAGCAGCCAAACTGGGACATGGTCCAATGTCCTTTGTCTGGTACTGCTGTTACCATCAAGACAGAAATAAAGATCATATCTGAGCAACAGGCTGAAAGAGTTTTGCAAACTGTTAAACAAATTATGGATCAGATAACATGTTCTCACAGTCACTGGGACAAAGACTGTCTGCCTCAGGATAAAAACATATATTGTGCTATGGCTAGAAGAGATGTCATGTGTGAAAATTCGTGTCATTCTTTTAGCTAATGCATTCTTTTGCATTAGGTCGCCTGAAAAAGACAGACAGAAATCCACACTTTAAATTTGCCTCCCTTCTTTATTAGGCAATATCAAAAGTCAACACAGATCTTGGAGCTTTCGCAGAGGAGACTTGGTATTTGATTTGAACACACATAATGCATCTCTAAAATTCAAGTTGGTGTGGAGTCCAAGACAAATATACTCAGACATGCAGCCTGGACCTGCAGTCCATGTTATGTGACAGCTTAATGTCCTGCTCCCAGCCTGGGGAGGCATTTGTAGCAAAAATTATCATTGCAGCACAGCAAACAAGGTCTTTTTGTTGTGTTTGCATTGCCAGGGTTGCATCTCTAGCCATTATTAGATTATTATATAACGACACTGGCACAGAGGCTGTATGTGAAAATAGAATTGTATATATATATCCACATACCAGTTCTGAAGGACTGAAACCACTGAGGTATTTATTGGAGATAGGTTTGATTCACCTTTAGGCTGCACTACAAGCATCACTCCCTTTTCTAAGGTCATCGTCCTTGTTGATTTGATTCCATAATTTCCCTTTTCTTCACATTCCTCCAATATTGTAGTAACAAGACTAAAAAGAAAGAAAAAAAAAGAGAGGAAAAAAAAAGAAAAAAAAAAGATTATTGAAATTCTGGTCAATAATAGCCTGATAGAAGCAGCTCTGTCTGTTCCACTGCAAAAGTTGCTGTGAGATGATGTAATTCAGCAGCAGGCACCAAAACAAGGTTTGCATGGTATTGCAGCAGCTAAAAATGACAAGCTGCAATGCACCAATATTTAGGTTTCTTGGTCATATAAAGCAGTCCCAGTGAAACAGATGCAACTAAGCAATGAGCTCCTGCTCTCTGCAAGATATACTGTGCCTACATAGTGCACATGATAGAAGCAGAAAAACATTTAATGGAAGCCGAAAAAGATGTAATAGAAACAGGAAAAACATGATTATACCTCAACAGAAACTGTTGACCTCTCCACCCAATGAAATCCAAATGCAGTTGGTTTATCACTTGACAGTATTTGCTGATTAACTCTGAGGAAAGCCATGTATGTGAAGTATATTTCTAAAATTGTACATCAAAATAATAATTTCAGATTTGCTCTCTAAGGCTCTGCAGAATCAGGCAATCTGCAGAATCAGATGTTCAGATCTTTGCAGAAAAGGCTGTTTACATCAAAGAAGCCATCTCAGTACTAAGCACAAAGCACAAAAAGATTCACTAATTCAGTTGCAAGCTGTTCAAAAATTTGTATGTAGTTTTTGCCTGGAGAATTGGAGGCAAGTTCTTCCTAAGCACCAACCACACTGGACTTTGAAATGTGACCACCTCACTAGAAGGACTATGAGTAGCAAGCAGTAGAGGCAAAGTTTGCAAGGACAGAGAGTAGTATAGAGCAACTATCAGGTGAGGAAAGACTGAGTTGAACCTGTTTAGCCTGGAGAAGAGAAGGTCGAGAGGGGATCTGATTAATATTTATAAAAACCTGAAGGATGAATGTAGGGAGGAGGGGGCCAAGCTCTTCTCAGTGGTGGCCAGTGATAGGACAAGGCACAATGGATATGAATTGAAACAGAGGAAGTTCCATCTCCATATGAGGAAGAACTTCTTCCCTGTGAGGGTGACAGAGCCCTGGAACAGGCTGCCCAGGGAGGTTGTGGAGTCTCCTTCTCTGGAGATCTTCC
>JAVCKT010030114.1:0-19266 GCA_032273925.1 Rhynchotus rufescens | reverse complement strand
CTTTCCTTTCCTTTCCTTTCCTTTCCTTTCCTTTCCTTTCCTTTCCTTTCCTTTCCTTTCCTTTCCTTTCCTTTCCCCTCCCTTGAGGATGCGAGGCTTTTTAACACGGATTTCTAGCTGTTCAGAATTTATTTTCCTTGTCAAAAATATTTTGTGGTAAAGTGTTTCTATCGCCCACTATTTTCTTTGACAGTGTTTTTTTAAGAAATATATATATAAACTATTATTTGTTACTGAATTGTACAAAACACATACATTAAATTCTTTGATTAATTAACCCGTTCGATGGACGTTTCTGTAAAAAAAAATAATCATTTTTCACATTTTATACTATATATATATATATACACACATATATATTTCCCCTCCCTTTAGCTATCGCTAATAAAGCAAGGCCCAGAAGTGGCTTAATGATTGATTATCCGTTTTAGTTTACACTAACAGTGACTTTTAATACCTAAACGCATCCGTCCCCGCCCGAGCGTCACCGCTGTAGGGCTGCGGGCTCTCGCGACGGGGGGGCGATGGGGGGGGGACACTGACCATGACGTCACGCGCGGGGACCCCCGACAGGAGCGGCGCCGCCCGCGACCTCTGTGCGGGGCTACCCTGAAACGCGCTGTTTTCTGCAGCATACAGAGCTATCATGAGATTTAAAATATCCGTAACAGCAAAACCAACATGATTTTAGCACGTTCCTCCCATGCGGGAGCTTAGAATGAACCTGTGCGAAACTGCATTATTTGGTCCTTTCAGGTAAAGAAAGAAAGGGAAAAAAAATCAAACAAATAAACAACAACAATGAAAACCAAACACCCACATTGGGGTAACTTGAAACTGCCAAATGACACCGTTTTAATTACTTTAATGATGTTTAAGAATAGCAGAAAGTAAAGGCAAATAAATGGCCCGAGGGCTGCGCGGGCTCTCCGCGGCTCGTTCCAGGCTTAGAAACGGCCTGTGAAGCACCTCTCTCCAGGGCTGCATCCATTCTCCCCACCCAGGTAACTAGGGATAACGGGTGTGTGAGTGGACGTGAATACTCTCACACTTACAGGTGTGCACACAGGAAAATAAATAAATAAATAAATAAGCAGATCTGTGATGAAATCCTGTCTCCCCGAGCGCCTCCCCTCCTGCTGCAGCCTCGCTCCCTTTCCAAGGTACCAAACGGGAATTCCCTCTCCCTTTCATCGCACTACTCACAACTTTCTGTTTTCAAGCGACCCGTTCACGTTGTCTGCATGGTAACAGCAGCATGTTAGCAGAACAGCAGACCTGGGACATAGATAGAGACACTGCGTGAATTCCCTGGGCAGAGAAAAATGTGCTCTGAGCCCAAACTATAGCAGAATTGTTTCCTTCTGCCTCCACGGCCCCAGAAACTTGTGCCGTTGAAACTGAAAGGTACGAATCCATCCGCAGGGAGAGAGGATGTTCCCATCTTGTCCTGAGATCTCTGCATTTCTTTATTTCTCTATTTACAAAAGTGTTTGGATGTGCAGGCTAATCACCTTTAATTTTTCATTTGCTTGTTACAGATGTCTACCCCGTTGCTCTCAAGGTAATCTAGACAGACGCAGCTGAAAGCCCGAATCTTATGCCTTAGACATCAAAGAAAGCTCGCACAAAGAAGTATTTCTTCACAACGGTGAATCTTCATGGTAAGTTAGGATTTCTATGGCAATAGGCAAGTCATACTTAAACAGTGAAAGGCGAAGTCTGGAGCCCGTCCAGTCTTTTCATTAAGGACATAATATTTACGTCTAACAGGCCCTTTTTCTTATGTATACAAGTATATATTTTTGTTTGACGCGAACTAAATCATTTTCGTTTAATTTCCGGTAAACAAAACCCACGCGAATAGGGCACTTGTTCCAGATCATAATAAAAATGGATAAGACTGTCAAGAAGAAAAGGCCCGCTTGAACCGGCGCCTCAGCCCACTTTTGTTTCTGCTTTCTGCCGGGATCAGAGAATGCGTTTGGGATTTGAGGGCGAGTTTCTAAAGCCAAGGAAATGGTTTTTAAGGGGGAAAAGAAAAGGAGAAAGGTCTAATCAAGCTCGGGTTGTTCAAAGGGCCTGATTTTGGGGTTGAAAGTGTGAGTTTTATGGTGCATCAGCATGCCACGTTAGGATCGCTATGGTAATGAGGAGAGCAATAGCAAGCGGCCTTCAAAGGAGGCACACTCCATTTGAGACAGTCTATTAAGATACATTTGCACTGACCTTTGGTTTCATGCTAGCTTAATACAGTCAATCTGCTCCTCGCTATAGATACACTTCCTCCACCTAATGCACTTCTGCGGGGCCGGGGTCTCTCTGGCTTCACATTCACCCTAAGGTGGGCTCGGCTCTGGCATTCCAGCCTCGCCGCTCTTTTCCCCAAAGAAAGGGCTACTAATGAGGCTTAGGGCGAGTTCCCTTCCCCTCTCACGAGCATTTCCGATCAGCTTATGGCACTAAAACGCGATCACAAAGCCCGAGAAGAAGTGGGTTTTCTCCCTCCACCACCTCGCACTGTGTTCCCCTCCCCACCCCCCAGCCCCCCCCCGCGCCCTCCACGACAAGACAGGCTGGGGAAGGAACGAGCTCATGGGGTGACTGTGTCCGAGGGAATACCCGGGAGCTCTGAGGCGGCCCAAGGAAGAGGGACGAGGCCGGGGGTGACCCCCCAACCCCAGCCGCCCGGCCCGGTCCGCGGTGCGAGGACTTGACACCCCCGGGGCCACGGGCGACGGGCCGCGGGCCCGGGAAAGTTAGAAGTCCATGTTCCAGTAATTGTCTTGTTGTTTATTTTATCCAAGTACCCCAGTGAATAGGGGAAAAATAAACACGGGGGAAAAAAAATTCAAACAGTTGAGTCGTCTTTAGTGCCAGCCCTTGTGGTTGAATAAAAAGGATGGTCCAATTTCTATTGAGCTGAGAAATCTTTGAAGTGGGAGTTATTATCTGAGAAATTCCTGCTTGTCGTCCTAACAACGCTGATGAAACGTAAAAGGTTCTTTGTCAGCGATTTGTTCTCCTCTCCGTCAAACTCACCCTGCCCGTTAGCTTTAAACCGTTTCTAAAGAGATAAAATCAAACTTTTAAAGATAACTTTAGGGGCCCAGAGGGTGCAGAAAATACCAAACTATCGAATCCTGTGTATAGACATACATCTGGATATATGTGGCTGTGTCTATGTGAAATTCCATCTGTGTATAGATCTCCATAGATGTCTGTATGACCTTACTGTTCAAAAGTTGAAATGATGTCCATTTTTACATTTTATCCTCAGAATTTTTCTGTCTAATAAATTATTCCCATACATATGCTGCACAGAATGCCATTCTTGGGAAAAGACAGAAACGCTGGGCTTCTTAACACCAATATGTGACCAACAAGCTTTTTCTTTCCAGCGTAATGAATGCAAGAGCTTACACTTAAGAGTAAAGGCTTTGATCATTTTAACCTCCCAAATACCTATTAAGCATGTATATACTGCAATGTATCGAAGTTGTTAACGCATTCAAACTGACGGCTTCCATATGCTCCCATGTTTTATTGTCCATGAGTGTAAAGATAGAGTCCAACTTCATCTCTTTTGTATCTTCATTTTATAAACATTACAGTATAAACTGAAACGCTTCCCTAATAAAAGTTCATTTAGGAGTTTCTCATTAGAGATCATTAAATGCTCTGTTTGTAAAGCAAATTCCTTGAAGTTTTAACTCATCAGTGTGCTTCTATTTTAGTTGCTACAGAATGATCTGAGCCCAATCCTGCCATTCTAAGAAACCCCATTAATGCAATGGGACTTTTACTGAGTAAAGACTGAGTCAAACTGCAGTGAAGTGGGTATTATTATTATTATTATTATTATTATTATTATTATTATTATTAAACTGGAGCTTGTCATATTTATTACCATATTTATTACCATAAATATGACAAGCTACCACATTCTTTGTGAACTGTACGGAGAAAAAAAAAATGTCTCTGAAAATGTAACTGGTGAAAACGTTGAAATACTGTAAACGTTGAAATACTGCAACGTTGAAATACTGTATATCTTTCCAGACTTCTTATAATCTCCATTTTTTGTCCCTTCATCACATGTTTGGTAACGAGGGAATGTTCTGTTATGTGTTTGAACCTACTATTTATTTTTAATATTTGGATTTTTTACAATAAATATTTATAAGCGTATCGAACCTATGGCTATTTTTACAAATGCGTGCACTTTTAAATAGACGTGATTGTACCGAGGCACATCTAAAGCACTATATTCCACGTTTTATTTCTATTGGTTTTACTATGAGTTGAAAATATTCCCCCAAAACGGTGTACCGTAAACACGGGGAACAGTCAAACATTAATGAGTGGCGGTTTTTTATTTTTTTTCTTTAATCTTCCCTAACACCGTTCGTTTTGAGTTATCATTTGCATTAAAATAACAAAACAGAACTCCTTGACCTCATTTCTGAGGTAGTATATTTTCACATCAGAAACTCCCTGTTTAGCAGTACTGAATTGTACTTCAAATATTGACCGAGTTGAGGGGTGCGAGAGCGGTCCCGCTGTCACTCGGTCGCTGCTGGCTCGAGCCCCGGGCCTTTGTTCGCTTTCCGCCGGCTTTCCTCTCACTGGATATCTCTGCATCGACTCCTTCCTGTCCAGGCAACTCTGTCCAGGTCAGTAACTTCGGAAATTGGGGCGAGATTCCCCAATTCGCAGCCAGAGTCCCCCCAGTAGCGCTGCTGCTCCTGGAAGGCCTGGAGCAAGTTATTGTTTTGACCGAGCAGGTGAGAGATTAAATTGTTCTTTTAAAGAGTTATCCTCTCAGAATGGGTCCCGTTACTTTGACTTCTTTTTACTTATAGCCTAGAAGGACCTGGAGCTTTTAAAATGTATTCTTATTTTTAATTTTTAGCAAAAGAGATTTGTTGGCCAGCTCAAGTAACCTAAATGTAACTGCTTTTACTTTGCACGCTCCAGTAACTGATTTCAATGTGTTGCAGGGATTTTCAGCCGCCGAACATACCCAGAGTTTTCTCCGCTTGACATTTTAAGCCCCACATCTCCAGTTCGGAGGGATTCGCCAGTTCTTGGTCCAGAACGGTCCTTAGGGCAGGGCTGACGGTATGCGCATGCGCCTGGCCTTTACTCCCTTCTTAAAAGGAAAACTTGAAAGAAGTTGCCTAACACAGAGATGACAAAAAGTTGGCTTTGGCTGGCAGGAATATTGTCAATAAAGAATACATTTGACTACAGGAAGAGAGAGAGAGGGAAAGAAAGGAAGAAAAGAAAGAAAAGAATTAAAGCAAGAATGGAAGGAAAACATTTTTGCTGATCTGTAAGAGACAAAAAATGGCCCATAAAGGAAAGGAGGGCTAACAGTACATGCTAATTACAGAATACAATTCTATGGTCTGTAATGATTGAGCGAAGACATGTACTTATTACACTTGACTGTCAACAAGGGAAGGAATGCCCCCTCAGACAGCATGGTGAGAGACGTGTGGGCATTATTAGTGGCCCTTTTATAGACATTGCCTTTTCTTTCTCAATGCTGACAAACCATTTTGGAGGGAACCATCCCCTGTTGCTTCCTATCATCGATCCCCATGCAAGCCCCTGCATTGTGCAAGTGCATTAATTAAAGACCATTCATTTAACAAAAGAACATTGTATGTTCAGGAAAGGAAGATTAGAAATATGAATCAGTAAAAGCAGGACCCATTTCCGCCGCGTTATGAAGAGGAGGGGAAGTAGCTGCAGCCCGCCGTTAAACACACTTCATCCAGAGAGCCACAATCGGGGGCCAGCGCCACCATTTAGACTCTTGGGGACAGGGTCCCTAAAATGGATTAGGGCTGGGAAAGGTTGTTTTCAAGTGCGCGGGGCTGCTTCCCGCTCCGCGCTACCGCAGCCTGCCGAATTGGCTCTGGCGGGCTCGGTTCAGCGCGGCGCGATCTGAACCGGTCTGTTCGGCTCGGCCTGGTCCGACCCGTTGGGGCTTCTCAGAGAGCCCCTGGCGACGTCCCCGACCCTGTGCTCCGCCACTCCCGCGTGTAGAGTCCCCTCCCCGGCTGCTTTCGGTGCCTACATTCATTTTTTTCCCCAATTCGAAGCAAAATCACGCTGCTCCTACAAAGCCGATCGCGACTTGAGCGCGTCTTATCGTGAGGAGGTGGGAGGCAAGTGCTGAGCTGCGGAGGTTTAGGTGGGTGCCAGCGGAGAGCCGGGGGGTAAAGAAGTCGGATTGCCAGTATCACCCACATGACTTGTTAAGCAGCTCCAGCTTCTCTAAAACCTCTGGGCCATATGTTAGTTTATTTACACCCTTTGTCTTTTCATGTGGCGCCTGGTGAAGAATATTCGTGGGATATAAATGAAAGTAGGCTAGAGTAAACAAACAAGGGGAGCACCCGCTTGAGGGATATGTAACATTTCTAAGACCCCAACAGAGTGCGTCGTTCACATGGTTATAGTGGGGCCAGAAGAGCAATTAAAGCTCTTAACCCCCCCACCCTAGATTTTTAATGCCATGTGGCGTATAGGCGCTATGTTGTGCTTGATGATTTAGAAGCCACTGTGGCAGGGGGCAGGAAAATCATCAAAATTAACGGTTTACGTTTTAAAAATAAAAGAAGGAAAAGAAAAGTATATTAATGGCACTAACATTTTAGAGAAACCTCTGCAGTGTTCGTTGGAGACTGATTTTGTTCTCAACTCCTTTGCCACTTGGAGCTAACCTGGTGCGATGTGAGGACCGCAGTCTCCCGCTCGTATTGGGCGACGAGGTCCTGCGACTTGGGGCAGCAGTCCCCGAGCGGGGACTTGCACTCCAGGTTCGCTCACTTCTTATCTCTGGGTCCCTTGGACAGGCTGGAGCACGCTGGGCTACGACGACACCTTTTCCCCGAGCAAATGAGGCACCCTAACAAATTCGGGTGATTTGTAGAAAGTTTTTTTTTTTTTCCCTGCATAATCGTCACCCGAGGGATCGGCAGCTCCCGCAGCACTGGCCGGGGCCAGCGCATCCCGCCGCCTGCCGAGCCGTGCGCGCTGCGCAGCAGCGGCCGCTTCGCGCCCACCCGCGGAGTCCCCGCGCCCTGGTCACTCGCTTCGACCTCTGAGGATACCTGTCCGAGCCCACCCTGGGCGTCAGACAAAAGCACAGACCTCAAATCCACTTCCATCTGTTTGGGAAAGCCAAAAGAAAAAAAAAAAATCCAACTTTTTCACCAGCCACTGCTGGCTTAAATTATCCTCCGCCCTGGGAGGGGGCCACAGTGGAGCCATGGGAACTCCCTGCTCTGCTTCTGCGAGCGGCCAGCAAACGGTGCCCCCGAGCCTGGGCAAAGCCGGGCTGCCCTCACGCACTCCCTGCTCCCGCACCCTGCGGGGGCCGGGGGAGCCAGAAATCCGGCAGTGGAATTCAAAGGGAAGTTTCAAGGGGAAGGTTTTGTTCTCTCTACCTGAGGACAGATTAATCCTCGCGTATATTTGATAAAGATGAAGACTTTGCTGGAAAGAAGAAGAAGAAAAATTGCTAGGAAAAGACTGAGGGAGTCCCTGGATTGCCATTGTCCAGGAAGCAGGCCACCTTTAAAAACCTGTTGTAGAAATACAGAGACTGCTTTAAGTGTGAAATATCATTTCATTGTAAATAGTCAAAAAAAGAGTCGGTAATCCAACTTCCGGAAACTGTTCTGAATTATTTCAGCAGACTCTTTTAAAAGGGGATTAGAGGGGCTTTAGGGGCAAAATCCTTCTGTTTTATTCAATCTCTGATTTTATGTTATAATTACTAGATGTAAAGACTTGCGAATTAGTATGCAGGCGTCGTCCAGACATTATGCAGGTGCTATTCTAATCATTCAGCTTTTTAATTAAGGAACGAGGTAAGAAAACAGAATCATAAAAACACTTTTGTGAGAGCTGAGAAAATCGTGAGCGACTGCATGAATAAAGCCTTTATACCTTATCCTGACAGGTCAGACACCAATTGCCTGACTTACGACCTTTTCTTGCTGAAACAATGGTTAACAGCTTTCTCACCTTGTTCCCATTATAGCCTTTATTCTCGCGGAGAATTTATGGAAATGCCTCTAAAATGCTTACACTAAAGAGGGATGCAAATAATAAAAAAAAAAGGTATTGCAATTTTAATTGGTGCGTGTCCCATACAAAAATATATATTTTTTAAGGGCTGTCGTTACAGTCTGGCGCTAGAATTTGGGTGGATGAGGATGGCTTGAAGGACAAAATTCTCCTCCAAGGGAGGAAAGGAAGCAAACAAACAACAAAAACAACAACAACACCAAAAAAAAAAAAAAAAAAGTCCTCAAAAAGCCACCCAAAGTTGATGGGATGCCCTGCAGCCGGAGCGCCGCGTCCCTGCTTTGTTCAGCGCAGCAGAACGCAGCCGGTTCCTTGATCCCGCAATGCCAACTTAAAGCCTTTGTGGGCTTTGTTGCTATTATTTAATTTCTTTTCCTTGCCTTCCTCCTCTTCCCTCCATCTCCTCCCCCCGCCCCTCCCCAGCCTGGCACTACTGCATCACGTGTATTAACATATGAATGAAACAAGCAGAGCCAATGCACTTAAGGTAATACCTATGCTCCGTTCTCGCCTGATTATCTTTTTATAGAAAGTTACATTAACTAATGACATTTACATAAATATGAATAATTAGTAAGGTAAGTAATTCTGCTCTGCCGGGGGAAGGCGGAGTGGAGAAGTGCCTGCGACTTGAGCCCAATTTTCGGCTCTGCAGACCTGGGTGCTGTTTCACCCTGGTACCAGAAAGAAGGCACCGGGATGTGTGCGGGAAGGAGGAGAACTGTCACATTTATATGGTTTTCTCTATTCAGATGTGAAACTTTTATCTTGTGCCCCTCTTTTATCTCCCTCCCAGACCTCCAGTTCTGAGCAGAGTTCAGTGGCTGTAAATGATAGGTTCCCAAAAGCATCAATCCGTGCTCCTCTAGTACTTGGCCGAGAACAATGCAAGTATTAGGATATCAGCAGCACTCGAAATGATCACGCGTTAAATTATTTTGCTTTCACGGATGAAGGGTTTTTTTTCCAATGTAAATCAAGCGCTTTAGTTATTAAGTCTGAACACTAATCTCCAACAACCTTTACATAATGTGGCAGAATGTGCCACACCACTTCGCACCTGCACTCTGAATAGAGCCGCCTTTTCAATGTAAGACACGCTTGTTGCCCCTGGGTTCCAAAGGAGTTGTGTGAATAAGTCAAGCTTTTTGAATACCCCTACTCGCTTTCTCTTCCTCCTTTGATCACAGAAAATGTCTTCTAATTTGTCCTTTTTCATTGTAACAACGTTTTCAAGTCTCTTTTTATTTTCCAAACCACATATTTATAAAGAACATAAATCGCCCCAGAAAACAAAAGTTCTCTCCTCGCCAACTGGCCGAGCAGCCTATGATCACTTTGTTATTCACAAGGAGAAGAAGGGGAAAACAAAGTTCTTGCAGACTGTTGCTTCTCGAGTTTATTCTAAACAAACGTTTAACTTCAGGACAGCACACGGGGGGAGAAACGTGCTCGTCCCCTTTTAAAATAAGGATAGATCCGCTTGGGGATCCCGACTTGCGGATCTCTGCCCTGTCCAGCCTGGTGGTCAGCTGCGTTTCAGCCTTTTAGGTATCTGCGATAAACGGGTAGAAGAGGCAGGAGGAGTTGCTATTTCTCCTTTCCCTTTGCAATAGCAGCGACTGCCGCCTGGTTTCAGAGCCCACTAGCCAGGTCGGGGCGAAGGCAGCTGTAGCGAAAGGGGCTGCACGCATTAATGCATTAATTCCTAGCCAAACTGCCTACTTTAACGACTCTCAAGGATAATGAACTCCAGTATATAAATCCACACAAGACGTCAAAGTTAATAAGGAGTAGAACCTCCTCATTTTGGGGGAGAAAAAAAAAAAGGCGAGGTGCCCCCCCACGAACACCTGAGCCCTATTTTCCCATCATGGAGGAGCCGGCCCGGCGGCCCCTCCGCGGAACGCGCAGAGCCGGCGCTTCCGCGCAGCCTCCCTCCTCCGCCGCGGCCTCTCCAGGGGCTTCCGAGGCGCGTTTCTTCCGCTCCTGCTAAGGAGCACTAGGTTAATGGCATTTTAGCCTAGCTGATCTCTCTGCAGGCTAGCCCAGGCTAGGAGCTTCTCACTCCTCCTTCTCACAGACGCGTTTTCCGGACTCCCTATTCATTAGCGCGTTAATCAACGCTGTAATCCCAGCGAAGAGGTGCCCGTGTGTTTCTGCTGCAGCTAAAATCGTCTATCGAGCGTGCACCTATGTAGGAGGCTGCGCAGCGCCTGCTCCCCTCCTCCGACGGGCTTCCTCCACCGAGAGGCTATTTCCTTACATTACTGTAGGCTCTGGGTAAGAAAACTAACAAACCCTCCTAATACAGTTTAAAACACTTTGATGTGTTGCCAAGAAACACACTTCCTTGAAGAGACAAGTCAACATTTGTTTTTCACATTAAATGGCGTTTAGTTGCTACTGAAAAAATGATGCTGAAGGACCACTTTTTAATTCGATGTAAAACAACCGCGGGGGTCTAAGAGAAAATAACGGCGAAAGCTATAGACACAAATAACTAAATTACCAAAACGTTAGTATATCTCCCAGGTTCATTAATATGTAACAGACTCCCCAGTTAATCTCCAAAAGCCAGTGTTCCCCCTCTAAAATAGCACTCTGGGACGAATTGTACAGGAGATCAATCACTGCTAATGCAGTAAGGTTTACTGCAAGGGGGAAAAAAGCTATTTACACCTTCAAATAGAAGCTTTTGAGATTTAAGAGTAAGGGTCATACATCACCAAGAATAAATGATTATGAATTGGTAAACGCGCCCTCCAGCCATTAGCTATGCGACGCGATTTATCATTTCTGGGTGTTTTTCTTTTTAAAATCATCTGGCCGTTTGAAAAGAAAAGCATGACGGAGAGGAAAAAAAAAACACCGCGGGAAAGTTTGTTTTTGCATATACTATAAGTCATCAAAACACGGCTATTCAGCAATAAGTGGGGTCACTTATGAAACGCTGTGCGGGAGACAATGTGGCCGCGCCATTGTGCGCGCTCCTACGCGCTCCGGGAACGCAGTTTCGACTGCTTCTGCCTCCCTTTCCTTACAAGTTACAGACTCAACGGTCTAATAAGAAATCATCTAAGCCCCAGCAATGAGATACCAGTCTTGACCCTTTCTTATTTATGTAGCGTTTGAACTAGATGGGACATTTTGCCTGGTCACTTTTTGGTCAAGATGCTCGGAAAATCCCCTTTCAGAGACTGAACAGGGAGGATCTGTCCGGGTAGCAGCTGGAGATGACAGTATAGGGCACATCTCGTTTTTAGGCTCCATTGAAAAAAAAAAAAAAAAAAGTGACAAGGTCTCATTCGGGGTGGAAAACCCCGTAACTCGGGTCCCTGGAAGGCGACTCAGTCCTCTGACGATATTTGGAGAGGTTTTTATTTGTGTGCTCCTCGTTGATTTTTTTTTTTCCCTACTGAAGTGGGTTCGTGATGCCAAGTAAACCTTTTTCTACTTAGACAACGCTCAGGGCGCTGGGAATGTTGCTCATCAAATTAAATAATCTGTAATAAAACACATACTTTAGAGCTGGGAAAGAATGACAGCGCCTTGTCAGGGGGCGGGCGGGCACTGGAGGCACCGGCCTGTGTCTAGTGGAGGCCCCGGGATCTGCCATCGAGGGGAGCGAGGGACCGAAGTGGAGAGGGAGGGATGAAAATGGCGAGAGGAGAGATCACCTGCCACCTCATCACCCCACAAATAACCGAACGAAGGACCAGAGACGGGCAATGGGCACAGAGCTGGACCTTTCCACACGGAGCCCTTGGAAATGGCCAAATCAGAGCAGTTTCTCAAGTTCTCCCAGGGAGACGTGCTAGGGACCTCCGCTCGGAAGGGCCTCCGGGGAAAATATAAAGTTCCCTAAATTGTTACATCCCGCTGCCCCAATACGTCGGGTTTCAATTGTGACAAGTGCCTGTTTTCTTAGAGTAAGAGATTTAATATGTCTGGTGAAAGGGTCTGTGGCAGCGAGGCTCACAGCAGGTAACCAACTCTGCTGGGGGCTTTTTAGTCCGACTTCTAACACTCCTAACATATTTGCAAGATTTGGGAATAAAGTGACTTGCTTGTAGACTTGAGGAAGAGTTGAGATTTCTGGTTTGTTTTACAAGCTCGTTACAGGCACATTTGGCCAAAGGGCACTTTTCTTTTATTTTATTTTTATTTTCTTTTTTCTTTTTTTTTTCCTTTTTTTTTTTTTTAATATGTAAAAACAAAGACACATAGCCCCTTCTGCGGAATGCAGGGCTTTTATAAAATTCTGCTCCGTGGGTAATTGTCTAGTGGGTGGCTTCGGGAAAAAAAAAAAAAAAAAAAAAAAAGACAGTTGCACGCAATGGGTTTTCTGACCCTTTGCCTTGGGGTGTAAATATCTTGTCCAAGACACCTGGAGACAACTGTCACCTCTCGCTTCCTGGACGGCTCTCCACGGTAATCAGCGCTCTTGCCCTCGAAGCCGCGCGTCCCGCGGAAGCTGGGGCCACCTGGCCGAGCAGGAGTTTGCGGAGAGGGGAGACTGCGGAAAACTCTGGCAGGTCGTGCCTGGGAAAAGGGGCACGAGGGAGCCAAGGCCGCCTGTAATGCCCTGCTCCGCGCCTCCAGCTCGGCCCCGGCCCCACGGTCTGACCTCTGATCGCCAACACATCGAGGCGTCGTCTCCTGCCCTCCCTGCCCGTTACCTCAGCGACAACAAACTAGAATTTTCCCTTTGTCATGGGAGAGGAGACCAAGCTTCTTTCCTCCTCAGTATCCCCATGGGGAGGTCCACTCCTTGGGCCCCCAGAGGCGAATGAGGGGCGAGATGTTTTCCTCAGAAATGCTCTCCTCCTTAAGAAGCTTGTTCACAAATGCTTAGGAAGGAAAAAATATTAAATGATCTAGTTCTCTGGAGCAGATGAGATTGTTTCCCTGAATATCTAATGTTGCAATTGCACTTCGAAGTATACCCATTTCCTCTTTATTACATCATTCTGCATTTTATTTCTATGATTTTATGTTTTACTGCTGCTGCTTTTTTTTTCCTCGCAAAAGTCTTTATTTTCGACGCTATGGAAAGTCTCTGAAGATCCATAAGATTATTATTTATCTGATTTTCTGTGTCTCCGAGTGCTGTATACATTATATAATTGCTTTAAAATGTTTTCATAAATTACTTTCAGAAATGTGTCATAGTAAATTACCTTTGTAATAAAATGTAAAAAATGCAAATGGCTGTTGTCTTTATTACGTTTTAAACCATTGGTTTATCTGCACTATTTCACTTGTCACTTGCACAATATGTTCTAGGAAGGGGAAGCACAGTTTGATAACAGATAGATGGAACCTCGTGTGTAATCTAGCAGGCACGTACAGTTTGGGTCATTTCCTTATCTCCCGCAGAAAAGACATTATCCCCCTCATATTTACATACTTTTCAATATTTGTCAAACAATCATAAATTATAAATTAATGAAATGTTCGACAGTCTTCAGAGATCAGACTAATGAAGACATTTACCTTTTTGATGATTTGGAGTCTCATCTTTGTAAGTTTAATGACATTTAGACTCTCACGGTTTATTAGGCTTTATTAGATTTGTCCTTCGCTCCTGCTGTCATTCAGATGTCTCTGCATAAACATCACCTGCTTCAGGTACAAGAACAAATCGGCTTCTTCCAGGAAGGCTCCGGGAGAGGAGGCGCTAGGAGCGCGGGGCGTGGAGCGGCGCGGAGCTACGCGGAGCTGCGCAGGCCGCACTGGGCTCTCCGCGTCCCGGCGAGGGATTTTAACCCGCGTCCGGGCATCTCTGGGCGCTAAATGACCTCACAGACCGAGAGAAACCCATGCGCGCCCAGCGTCGCATCCGGAGGAGGGTAGTTCTCCCAAACGCCGTCGGAGCGCGGGAATGAGCGCGGGGCTGCGCGGAGGCAGTTTGGGGTCTCCGGGACGCTTTCCGACGGATGAGATCTGCCTGCCCGAAACTCTGCCGTCCCCTGGAGGGTCCCCAGATCTGGTGTCTGTGTCCCGCTCCAAGGCCGCCCCGCTAACTCGCCGTCAGGTTTCCCGGTTCGTGCCCGCTATCAGATGCCCAACCGCTGTGTGGGGCTCCGCGCTGCCTCCGCGCAGCCCGGCGCACCCCTCGCACCTCGACGCCAGCGGGGCCGCGCCCGAGTCCGCCGCCTGCACTGGGGCCCGGGCGTGCAGGGACGGGCGCTGTCTCGTAGCCTTTGCACTTCATAAAATATGAATCAGCGCGAAACCTCGCACGCAAAACCTCGTTTCTTGTTTGCAGAGGCTTCCAAATATTTCCAAACAACGCGTTTTAAAAACACAATGGAGAGTTATTAAAGCGCTTGTTGGTAAAGTGAGCATGTGTTCTGCAATCATCAAAAATTGATATGTACCGCCAGTAAAGTAATTATGCACCATCCTGAGGATACGAGAACAGTACATTGTTAATCCACTTGCACACCCGTTGACTTGCAGCATCAAGCTGCAAATAGCTTAATTAAGTCATACACGTGGAATATAACCATATTGTTACATTGCATTATGCACACTACATCTCAATTTATTGGGACAATTAATGCTAGTGATAGACCTCGGGCAAAAAAAAAAAAAAAAAAAAAAAAAAAAAAAAAGAACGCGAAGCACTGAAGTTGAGCCTTGGTGACATTTGCAGTGTGGGCAGTAAACATGGAATCAAGGCAGAACCTTCCGAGAAGTGACTTGCGAGAATGTGCGAGTGCCTTCGGCAGACTGGTGGGAAAGACTTTGGCGAACTAGGGGGAAAGATCTTCGCAATCCTCCGGTTCCAGACTATGTCCAGACTTTCGAAAACACCCTCAAAGCCAAACCTCCGCACTCCCTTGACTTCAGGGAAGCTTGTGCTGGATGGGAACTCTGGGATCACTCCCCAGAGGGTCGTAAGTTTAGACCAAGGGACATGGGAGCCAGGGCTACGTTTGGCCCGGGTGACCTAACGAAAGAGAAAATGCGCACCAGCGTCTCACACGTCGCACCAATTCTGCCAGCAATTTGCGCACCCGTGAAGTGGAGCGCACTTAGGGGCTCTCAAACAAGCACCATACTCCGAGCTAGGGAGCTCCGCGGGGACTGCGGGCCCTGGAGCCGGCTCATGCAAGGGCAGAGCGCCCAGGGAAGCGGCTCCGTGTCCGATGCCGTCAGCTCCAGGAAGGGTGCAGAGCGAGGGAGCAACGAAAGCAGCGCGGCCGGCGCCGAGACTTGGGCGCGGGCGGGGAGCTCTGCCCAGCAGCCTGAGCCCCGGCCAAGCTGCCCAGGACCGTCCCCACCGCGGGGAGAGGGGCCAAGCTCACCCCAACGTGAACACAGCCCCTCGCTGTTCATCTCCTTTTCCCGGGGCCCTTCGCGCTGGTCACCGTCCCCAGGGGTGAATCGGCCTCCAGGGAGGTTGTGGGACTTGACCAGGGCAGTTTCTAGCGCGGAGGGGGCACAGCCGTGCACGGGTCTGCTCTTCTGCTAGGCTGACTCTTGGGTCATGTGTGGGGATCGTCTCCGGGAACACCTGGTAACCTGACGGGTGACACACAGCTTGAGCTGAGGAAATACACCAGGTCGTGCTGCGCAGCACAGGATCGAGATTTTTTTCTCTCGAAGATCAAAATATCCCCAAACCAAAACCTTTTTTTTTTTTTGACCGATATATGCGCCTTTTCCAAAGCTTCTAAAAGCCCCTCGATTCTGTTCGGTCATTCACGTCGGGGGGGAATTCTCCTCAAGTCCATCTAGCCCGTGCTCTTCGGGGACTGAAAGGGCAATATCCACTCTTAAAAATAAAACCAAAAAAGTTCAGTTTAACGGATTTCCAAGTCTTCGGTGGATAAATGAATCCAGAAGGTAACTAGGGTCTCCCTGGACCTCTCCTCATCCCTCGCCCAGGTGAGAGGTCGGGACAGCCCCAACTCCGCGCGAGACACGGGCAGAGCGGAGCTCCGCGCTGCACAGGATGCTGCGGCCGGGCAGTGGGTGCCCAGGGACCCCTGTGGCCACTCCCGTCCCAGAGGCCGCCATCGCTTTGCCTCGCACACACGCGGGACCGGGATGCTGCAGTGCTCTTATTTTTTTCGTAGATTTTTTTTTTTTTTTTTTACCTCACTGTATCATTTTCCCTTTCCCAAAATAGGCGCTCCCGGCACACAGCTACGCTACTGAGGGAAACGAAGACAAACTAGTTTCTCTTTCTGGTCACTAGCGTTGTTTTCGCCATGGTCATCGCGACAGTAACTGTTAGGGTGGAAATAGCCCCAAACATCGAGGTGATTACACGTTAGGAAACCCTGAAGTGAGCTTGTTCTTCGCAAGATGATTGTTTCCAGAGTGCAACTCGCGCACCCACATAGACCCCGGTGCCCAACCCTTCCCCTGTCCTGCAGCAGCTCCTGGCCGGTTTGCGCGATATTCCCTTTGCATTTCTTTTAATCGTTTACAAGCCGATTAATATTAGGTTTAAATCCACCCTCCCGCACTTCTCTGGCTGGGAACACAACCCGCTCATGTGGATCTCTCCTCATCCCCGGCTCCCAAAGAGGCTCGGCGCCCACTGCCGGCTCCGTGGCCAGGGCGCGCAGCTCCTTCCCTCCACCTGCGCGCCAGCGGAGGCTGCGCTCCTCGCCCGAGTTTTGGGGCACAGGTGGCTCCGGCATCGCCCCTTGGCCTTGCGGGGCCCGCAGAGCGGGGCGCCCGTCCCAGCATCACCGGGGCCTGCTGAGCGTCGCGCAGCAGTGCGCGCCCGGCGCGGAGCTGCGCGGAGCTGCTCGACCTGGGGCAGCGGCGAGGCGGGGGCGGCGGGGGGGAGGAGGGGGAGACAGGACTCCGCGCAGCCCGCGCGCTCCCTAATCCCGCGGGGCGGAGGGCAGAGGTGAAGAGCATGAGATTTATGCACCGCGTTACGCACTTGCCGGCTGCCTTTAATCCCCCGCGTCTGGGGCGCCACAGCCACTTGTTTGGAAGAATGGGAACAGCTAAAATGAGGGGAGAGAGGCGAGGGGAGCGCGGAGGCGGAGGTGCAGGCGCGCTCCTTGGCTATCACTTCTCCAGCAAATTACTCTCCCCTCCACATAAGCCAACACTGACATTTCCCCCGAACCAAGGGGCATCAAAAGCTTCGTTCTTTTATCGAAGCAGGTGACACATCCTCAAATAAACGATAGGGACCAAATCGCTGCCCTCGCGTGCAGCCAGAACAACTTTCTGGAAGCCAAGGACAGCCTCTCTGTGCCACCAAAATCAAAAGAATTTCCGTGGTTTAAAAGCAGGGGAGAATAGAGCTTGCTTGGGGCTTTAGGACTATTTTATGAATGTTTCTTAACAACAACCAAAACCCACACGGAACGCAATGCCATGCCTCCCAGAGCCACTACTCTGGGTATTTTTTTATTACTATTCATCACTGATGTTATTTAGACCAATTTATTTCTCCGGAGAAGGACAGGAGCACAGGCTGCCGTTGAACTCACTGCCCTCCTTTTGCCTTGTGCTTTCTGGCTACGACCGGGAAGCTCTCCCGGGAACGAGGTGAGGTGCTGTAAAATTAAACAGTAACACCTTGCCCTGGGGCTTTAAGATCCCGGATCTGCTTAAAACCCAAACCAACAAAATCCCGTCTTGCAAAGAACCGTTCGCGATATATGAACTGTAAAAGTTTGAGTTTGCATATTTGTTTGTCGAGATATTTTTAATAGAGGAAATAAAGCATTCCAAGGATAAACGATAATAATAACAAAAGCTACAAGCTTGAGGACTGTAACTTCAGGGGCTGGATTTGAGGCAGGCAGAGTCTGGCTACGTTTGGCCATCTGTCTGGTTTAAGCTTTTGCCCCCATGCTGTATGATTTTAGCCTAAAATCTCTTCCGTTGCACTGCCGCTTTTATTGAATTCATCAAAAGCAAACTTTCCCCGATTTTTTTTTTTTTTTTAAGAAGGCTAAAATAATAAGTCGACCACTGTGACATTCTCTGGGCTTAGGCCATTTTTCATAACGCAGCTGATACGCTTTTGTGCAGCTAAGGCGACCAAACAGATGAATAACGAGAAAAGTCTCTCGAAAACTAAAGCCTCCAGCTTTTCCCATCTTTAAAAAGTTAAGTAAAATGAAAGGTGAATGTAAAAAAAAAAAAAAAAAAAAGTCACAAATCCAAAAAAACAAACCCCATCACACCACAAACACCAGGGCATTACTTTTATACTTCTGAATGGTAATGATGCCTTTTAAACAACTTACTGCACACACTCGCAGACACACACACACACACACACACACTCTCACACGCACACACACTCATACAAAACTTTAAAGCTTGTGAAACTGCCCAGGTGGTGTTTATAGGACTGTAGCCAGTGACTTGTAAAGAAATCGGAGACATTTGAGGGAGATTAGACTATTTAGAAATATATGACAAAACTATTTTTTTTCTTTTACTCCTGTTCTGTGTTAAACACATCCACTGTGTTTAATGTAGGACTTGGAAAGGACCAAGTTGTCTGCAGCAGTAAAGAAGAGTCTCCCAAAATATGATGGTTTGGCAGGCGGGGGTAAGTTTATTTTTTAAAACGTGTTTTCTCATGTGCGTATGCTTGTGTTTAAAGTCTACTCTGCAAAGAAAATGTGTCCTCGTGATTTTAATGTCATTTTAGTCATAAAACATTTCTGTGCTTGGAATCACGTCTCTAAGGTTGTTGATGTTCATCTTGGAATTTTGTCAAAAGAGAGAGAGAGAAAAAAATATTGTCTCCGCACCAGAGTCGTGCAGCAGTCAGACCCCACAGGACACGACTGATAGGCGACTGCCTGTAAAGCACAAGGCAACAAGTAAGAATTTCACCAGCTTTCTGCTGGGTTCAGAATAGTCATTTTTAGTTGGATTTTTTTTTTCCCCCTCTCTCTCTTTTTAATGCCTTGGTTATTTATTTATTTATTTTGCACATGCAAACTCTCTAAACCTGAGTTATTTTAGACCACAACTATGAAAACAGGTTTTATTCTGAAAACTACTGTAGATAGAATCTCGATGGAAGCACAGCTATTGGTTCAAACAAAATGACTATTGATTCAAAGTGCGAGCCCTCCAGGGCTGAACCGAGAAGGAAGGAATTGGTCGCCTTTTTTTTTTTTTTTTTTTTTTTTTTTTTAT
>JAVCKT010030113.1:369-12670 GCA_032273925.1 Rhynchotus rufescens | reverse complement strand
GCTTCTGGCTAATTATTAAATGTAAATGATAAATAGTTAGAAAGTTAGATTTAAATAGGTTCACCTTAAATAAAACAAATTCAGATATACAAAAAGCCAAGAGTTGCTCAGGACTAGGATTAGGAAAGCTACATTTCTTCAGCATCATTTGCTGAAGAAAACTGTACATGTTGACAGGAGGGGATATTTAGACATTTTCTAAGTCCTATTATAATGCTTTTTGCCAAAACATGTTTTGACATTTTTCCTGAAACTGTCATTGTGGTTGACTGTCATTTGTGGAGAGTCCTGAAAAGGTGATACAGATTAATGGAATCTGGAAATAAGATGAAACTGCAGAATCAGCATCATGCTGTATGGGATTCCTCTGTTTCATTTTTTAATCCTCTGCTGAGACCTTTACTGCCATTCAACTACTGTAGTTTGTACACATGTTAGAGACTCACAGAAATCATTGGTCAAACACTAAATAAAGGGGAACGTAACATTTAAAAATATTTGAAGGTTTAAACGTTAAAGTGTAACGATGAATTATTTCACTTGATCTAAGGAGTATAGATATAAATAATGGTATAAAATGAAGCAAAAAAGAATTTAGGCTGAACATAAGGTAAAATATCCTTACAGTAAAGTAGATTATTAAGTGGTACCTCAGACCCCAAAGTAAGTGGCAAGAGAGCTCTCACTGGAAATTTTAAAAATTCCCCTAGATAAAATACTATGTGAAATAATGAGTAATAATTTGGGAAGCAGGGCAAATAATCCTGTGGCTTTTGTTTTATCTTCATAGTTTCTTTGGAAATATGTATATATTCAATGGAACAGTATTATGGTCAAAGTAGCATAAAAGGTTATATGCTTGTTTAAAAAAAATGTTTGTTTCTTGGACTGGGAGAGAAAAAGTAGCTTCCTGTGCTAATTTTTAGGCATTGGTTAAATATTGCAATTGTTACCATTGCAGCATGGTAAATAATGGCAAATAGGAATTCTCGGCCTATAAAAGGATGAACATTGTAAGTTAATGCTGCCAGATTACATGATAGCTGAGGTTTGATATGACATTTATCTTCAGGAGTGAGTAGACTGATAAATCACAAGTGGCATAGCCACAAGTGAGTTAGCAAGTGTTTACTCATGAGTGAAGATAAATGTCATATCAGACCATAGCCATTTTGAATTTTGTACATTTAGAAGTTAAGTGGCTTGTTTTTTTTTCTTCCACATTTAAAACCTCAATTAGAGGAAAGAATACTAAGGTCAGGATACATTTTCCAATTTGTTTTTAGTTTCAATCATTTACAGCAGCTTCCAATTCCTATGCTGCTTTTATTTTATTTTATTTTTTTTTGCTTTTGTTGCTATACTTGGTATGTATATGTAAAATGTGGTTCGTAAGGTCAAGTGCTCAAGCTTTTGGATGAGTTGATTCTTTTGCAAAGTATGTTTTTGTACATAAAGTCAGGTTAATTCTCAGTCCTTGTCAAGGAAGAGGAAGCATATTATTGAGGTCCTGTGCATCTGCATTGGCAGAGGAGCACCTTGTTTACTGAGACTTGAAAATACTGGGCAGTGAGCTCTAACCTAATTTTCTTAAATGATTTTTTTTCCCCATCATTTGTAAGTACCACCTTTCATTTTTATATGTTTTTATTTGTCACCTCACATTTGAGGCAGGAACAAAAGAACGGAAGTTATCCAACTCTACGTTTGGATGTGTTTTATGTGCTTTGGCTGTTTTTTTGTTTTGTTTTTGTTCTTTTTTTCCCTCTCTCAACTTTTATCTTCTAGCCATTTTATAGTTAATTTTTTTTATAGTTAATTTTTGGTACATGTTCACACCTGTTTTTTTTCTTTCTGTAATAATATGATAGAAGATTCACACCAATCAGTGACAGTATTTGCTGACCTATCATTGTCTTGATCATAGTTTTATTTGTAATTTTGCTATTTCGTTGACTCATTATTCTAGGCAATGGCTATATCATATCAAATCTTTTAGGTTTTCACTGTCTTTGATATTTTTGCTTGAGTGTTATGCTTGCTGTCTTGAGTGAGAGAAATACTGAAAACAGATTCCCTTTTCCAGATTTGAGGATGACAGACTGTGTTGAAAGAACTTTAGAACTATTTAGAAACTGAAATCTTCGTGTAAAATGTTGCTCTGAGTTGATTTATAGCTTATCTTTTTCTTCACTTTCAGCCTTTTTGGATATGTTGAGGTTTAATGGAGTAAATTTGTATCCACTTTCTTGATTTCTCTACTTATTTTTAGCAATTTTTTTTGTAATCTGTTTTTAAAGTTTATTCTTTGATTTTTTTTATCTTTCCAAGGTCCACATGTCTTTTTGAATATTATGTTCATTACATCTGTACCTACCTTGTTCCTTATTTCATGAACATATGTTTTGCTATCACTTACACATGACTCTTCCAGGTTTTATCTGTTTGATTTAATTGATGGGTCAAGTTCAGAGTTTCTTACTCAGTTTCAGTTTTGAATGAGGGCCTCAGAATTTGGTTCAGTATAAAGTGCAGCCATGAAAATACCCAAATCACATTTAAAAGATAAACAATATATAGCTACCAGAAAACATTCTGTTTTCCATTTTGTGTGTACCTGACTTGGAAAGCTGTGTAGTACTTTGGAATTTACTTTTACTATTTATTTTGTTTAAAGTCATAAACATAAGATATAATGAAAGGCCTAACAATTGTGGGAGGATACCATTAAAATTACTGCAACATCATCTTCTACAAGATTGCTTTGCTTCCTAATAAAATTTCTGGAGACAGGAGTCTATGCTTTAAGATTTACTTCACTTCTTTGAAATATATTTTTTGATTTAGTTTGTGACATAGGACATTTGTGTCAAATACATTTTTTAACAGTATAGCAAAAAAAGTATAATATATATACACACACAAACACATACATTAAACATAACTTTTGTCACCAGCTGATTGTACTTTAGATATGCTTATATCAGTCATTACAGATATTAGTATATTTACATTGTATGTGTTTGTGTATAAAGAATATAATGAGTATACTTTTTTTTTAATAATAGCAGATTATCCAGTCAACATCTGCTCAAACTGTGAAACGAAACCCTGCTTGCCAGACTACCCAGATTAGGATGCCAGTGGTAATAACTCAGACCATTAGACCACCAGGTATGGGTTTAAGTATTTTAGTGAGATTGTTACCTTTGTATGAATTTTATTGTAATTGAAAACTGGTAGCATGGGGGAAGATCTTACATCATTGGCAGGGTTGACATTTATTTTTACTTACTGGCTGACAATGCATGTCTTGGTTATGCAATTTTGCTGTATTTTGGACTGACACATTTAGCTTTTGAATCTACTTGTGGCAAAATTCTCACAAGTTTACTTCCTTATTCAGCAGTCTTTTATGGAGAGTCCTGAAAGAAGTCAGGCACTTGACTCTTACTATTTAAAACTTGTAACTCTGAACCAAGAAATAAACTCTTCATTTTTTGGTGAAGCCTCAAGAGTATCTCAATTTAATCATTCTGATTTAGCTCTTATCCCTGAGGCTGGAGATACGATGGTCACTATCTCTCCATTGACAGAGGTCAAGGTAGGATCCCTAGAGAAACTTTTGAACCCACTTGCCATTTTGCTGTCACTATGTTGATTTACTCTTTAGCCGTGTCAGAGACTGAGTGAAGCAACATGACATGCCCAAACTAGCCAGAGACTCAGGAGCATTCTGTGTGATGCATGCATTTTTCCCATGCTTAGGGGGATTGATGTGTGACTGCTACATCCTTCTCTTAAGGATCCAAAACTGGATATTTGGATCAAGAGAGTTCTTGAAGCCTTCTTACTTTCTAATAAATATTTGTTTCTTTTCGTTGCTAAACCCGTTAACCTTAGGGTGGCTGGTTAGTTCTTCATTAGGCCAGAACTGAGCTGGCTGCCACAGAATGGTATGTTTCTCCTCTCAAACATGAGACAATCCTGTTGTAATGCTTTTTAAAATTAATATTAATTCATCTGTATGAACAAATTTCAAAACTTTTTAAAACAGTAGTATTGATGATGTAGGCAGGCTCTAAGAACCAATATACTGATATAGCTATTCACACTAGGAAAAGTAATATAATTATTTCAGGAAAAATTCACACTTCTTTGTCAAAGCAGTTATCAGTACAGTAATTCTGTTAATTGCATTTTATGGATGGAAATGAGCCAAAGGGTGAAGTTACTAACCAGAGCATTCACTGCAGCTATTTAACCCATGCAGAAATAGAACTCGAAACTTAGCAGATTCTAGATTTCGAGTAAATATTTTACATTTTGGCCTGTTTTTCTAGGTCCGTTTTGGCCCATTTAGAAATTTCAGGTTTTACTTATGCATATAACTTGCAAAGTTTATATACAGACATAGATTACTTTTTGAACAAGAATTTGAGGTATTTTACATTATGCAATGAGATATACTCCTTTACATATGTTATAGAACAGTAAAGATTATTAAAAGTACTACTGCTATAAATTCTGAAAACGCCCACTTTTCATTGTGATAGTCAACAGTAAAGGAACATGTAAGAAAATGTAAAGACAATTATTACGATAGTACCTTGAGTGACTTAGAATATCTGTATTAAGAGCAGTTCAAATTCTGTTTCTTTTTACTGTCCAAATTACCTAGAGGAGGGGTTTACTGGCCATTACAAACACATTTATAACCATTATGTGCATTGTAACCAGCTATGTTAAAATGCACATAAGGTTGCATTGCTTTTCAGTTTTAGAATCTTCTGTACTTTGTAAACAGTGAACAAACTAATGTTAGTACAAATTTCATGTTTTAAATTGTTCTTCAGCAGTGTGATCTTTAAAAATAATAACTTCCTTTTGTTTGCAATTTACAGACAGTTGAATTTAGTTCCTGGACAGAAGGTTCTTTGATGTAAATTGTCTAAGACAGCTCATAATAACATTGCTTGGTGTTTTTTCAGGCACAGTAGGGAAGGCACCAACAATCCAAGCCAGCAAAAGTCCTGGGGGCTTCGGTGTTCAGGTCTCTGCAAATCAGAAAAACAAGCTGAATGACCCTGGAGGTGGTTCTTTCAGGTAAAAAAAAAAAACAAAAAAAAACCAAAGAAAAAAACAGAGGGATGGGGAGGAGGCGGTCTTAAATATAAAATAGAAGTTAGAGTAGGCTTAACACCAGAGGGCAGTATTTTACAATATTTCCTGGCTTTTCTCAGAGTTTTCTAATTTGGTTCTATTAAATGAAAGGAGGGGGATTTTTCTTGAAGATTTTTCTCTACTTGCAGTTTTAAGTGTTTAGTAAAGCTTTCACTTCTGTGGAATCTAATAAAGCTTCTGGTACATGAAATTACATATATTAAGCTTTAATAAATACATGGATGTTTTTATGCATCTGATATTAACCTTCTTATGGGACCTATCTTGCTATCACTAGTTGTGATGATAGGGCAGACTTGAAAGATAGGCTTCTGCACCAAAGCTGCAGCTATCCCCTCACTAGCTTAGAGAAAATACACTTTTCATGGTGGGTATTTTATATTTTTCTGTCTTTTTAGAGAGACTAAGAGAGACTCCATTGTTTTTATCTGTTCCTTGTGGGCTTACTTAGGCAGCAGAGATTGGGGCATCTTTGAGTTTCTGTAGTAGACAAGCGTTGCAAGGGTTCAACCCACTAGCATGGAGATATTGAGCTGCTGTATCCAGTTCTCTTGCAGTCACAATAGAACCTTTACTAACATTATTTTTCACGTGTTTTGAATATTTTTTTCACGTGTTTTGAATATTTTTGCTATTTCTAGTGAAAACCTATATTCTTTTACACTTTCACTTCCTTCCTTTACAGTGGGAAGTGTAAGCATGTGATGCAAGTAGAGTGTATTTGTGTTTAAGCATTTTCCTCCTGTTACTACTTTGTTAAATGGCAATACATTTCTAGATTTTTCGTCTTCCAGAAATCTTGTTGCTCTGATCTCATCAAACTGGTAGTTAATTGACAGGCTTAAACTTCTGCAGGTGAAATAGAACAGAATTTTTTGTTCTTTGTGCAATATATTTGCTTCAAGGCATGTCAGTATTGCAACTAATAGGGGCAGTACTTAGTATTAATCTAGAAGCCAAATCATTCAATTTTTTATTTTCCAATGCTTTTGCCTCCCACTGAGCATTTAAATGATTTAAAATGTCTGTTGGGTTCAATTGTACTGTCTTAATAAGTATTTTTTATGTTTGTAAGCAACATGAGCATTTATTCTTCGTTAGTATAGCTTTCAATTTTACATACACCAAAAGGGACAGATTTTTTTTTTTCTAACTGGATGTTGTAAACTGTGCCAGGATTGATTCTTGCATTCACTTAGTTTATACATAGAATATATTAGGTTAGTTGGAATTGTTAATTTTCCCTTGGGGAGAAGCAAATGCTCAAGGCACTGATTGATAAATCAATAAATCTTTAGTGAGTTTGGTAAATAAGCTGTCAAGGGTGTATGTCATTTTTCCTCTAGAGAACAAATTTTCGTCAGAATGAATGTGTTTGTTTCCTTGCATTGTTTCCTCCTTCAAAATAGTAGGACACAATGCTGCATTTAAATAAGTCCATAAAATTGCAAGGATTTATTAAACAGCAAAAAGATCAAGCTTTTCTTGATATCTTAACAAAGAATTCAGTTGTTTGCATATTTGCATTTCAACCCCTAACCTCTCCTGAGGACAAATAGATGTCTGACTATTAAGCCTAAAGGCAGAGAGCTGGAAATCTGTATTAATCCTCTGAATGCTGACTAGTTTTCCTCAACATTCCCAGCATGTGTGAAGAATGTGTTTTTAGCCAGAAGGCAAACTGGCATCTAAAGCAAAGCAAGAATTTTGAAAAATAGTTGTGTTGTTTATAAATTTATTTTGCCCTTAGTGTTTTATTATTGCATATTTGTTTCATTATTTTTATACTCTACTTTCTTTAAAATAACTGACTTTAGCTTTTTCACTCTTGTGGACAAAGTGTTGGTTGCAAGAAATGGAAAAATAAATTTTTCTTTCCTTTTTTTTTTCCCCTCTTTTTTTTTTTCCCTTCTAATAATACACATTCTTAAATTTGTGGTATTCTTTCGGGATACGGGAAACATAGGAGAGAGTCACATGAGACAACTGTAGCAGTAAGGTTTTTGCAAATAGTAGTCTAGCCTTTAATGTCAGCCTTAATTACTGAAGTACAAGACTGCCTACCTGGGTTCACAGGATATTATGACATAGAGTTTTGAACCGTGACACTTCTACAACATAAAATGATGTTTTCCTGAAATTTTACTTTGGGATTCAAATTTCATGTAGCTATTTTTTTTAGAGGAGACTGCAGGCAAATGCAGTTTAGCTGACTTTTCAACTATGTTGATGCCTGAAGATGGAAATTGATTTCCATTCTTTCTAATATTTTTGTTTTACAGTAGAGATCTGGACTTCTACTTGTACCATATTATTAACAGTATAGTCCACCTGAGGCTTCCTGTAGCAGAGAGAGGTGTAAGAGAAGGCCCTTAAAGTCTGCTGAGAGTTGAGGGCATTTGGTGGTAACTGTTGTATTTATCACCATCTAATTGAGTAACCTCAGAGCTCCCACTAGTGTGATTTGTTGTTGACTACATGGAGAATGTCAAACTCAAAGTATTGTCCATAATTCAGATTGTGGCCTGTCTGAGGAAGTTCCCTCCTTATATAGTCATAGCGTAATTTCAGTTGGAAGAGGACTTGGGAGATTTAGTCTAATTTCCAAACTAGAACAGGTCTTGTTAGACAGGGTCTTATCCAGCTTTGATTTTCTCCAAGACCATAGATACATTTGGGCTCTCAACCACTTCAAGTGTATTAAGACCGAGTGACATTGCCTGTAGATGTGTAAATTGGGGTGAGAAGTGGACAGAACCACCCTCTTAATGTGTGTGATGATATGTTTCACAGTGTAGCAGCTAGCCAGATGCTCCTGTCTTTTCATTGGGACTTTCTTATTCTAAAGCAGTATTTCAAAGGTGTATGTGTAACTGCTTGAAGCCTGTCAAGTCATACACAGCCAGTGTGATGGGGATTTTTGCAGAAACTCGGTCTATGAAGTGAGTGATTGAGATTATTTGAAGATTATTTTAATATTCATATCCTATGCTGCTGACATGCAACATTTAAAAGTAGAGCTTACCTGGGAGCGAACAACAATTAACTGTTTTTCTATTTTCAGAATTTTACGCTAGACTAGCTAGAAGACATGCATTCTGAATTTGCCATCTTTTATTCATTTGTTTTTTTAATATAAAGGATTTATAACATAATTCTTGCAAAAAACTTTCAAATTGGATGCTCTTACGTGTTAATATCATGTATAATCCCCTGTCCTTTTGGGAAAGATAGAAAGCTGATGTAACTGTTAAATGGATAACTTTGAAGTTTTAATCTCAAAATTGTATATGATTTTAAACCTTAAGCTTTAAATTACAGGTTTTGTTTTTGTTTTCCAAACAGATACTTTAGAATATGAGAATAAACATGATTTTCTTCCCTGTTTTTCAAAATAAAGAAAATTGTTTAACACAAATGTGGTGGTGTCTTCAGTCATCTCTTTTTTGCTGATCTTTAATAGTGCTATGATTCAATGTAGATTTCATGAATGAATCATTTGAAAAAGCAGTATGGGGGGAAATTTTCAAACTAAACCTTGGAAAATAGGAATAAATGTTCTAATAAATTTATATAAACATTTGATATAATGTAGCTTTGACTATTACAGTAATTTCAAGTGACATTTTATATCCAAAATACTGTATTTGGTCTCTGATCCTCTGATCCACAGTATTCATAAGCTTGCTAGTGCCTTGCATATGTGCAGTGACTTGGCCATAATAACTTGAAAGTTCACCTTTCAGAGGAAGGGGAATCCAGAATGTAATGCTGTCTCCTTTGTATAACCTGCTGGTAGAACATGTTTTATGCCAGTCTATGTCATCTGTTCCCATATGGAAAATAATAATATTTTCTGTCAGCATGTAGTCTTGCAGCTCAGCTGGGAGCAGTTCAGTGTTGTGTGTTTGAATATCATGGGTTCAAATCTTAAAAGAGCATTGAGGGGGAGGGGAAGTAGTATGCAAACATTTTAAATATTTTTGTTCTAAAGAGGTGTACATAAAGGAAGCACTCCTAGTTTTTGAATAACTTTGATTAAACAAAATATTTGAGGCATATTATAGACAACTACAAATCACTATTTTTTCCTTTCTGACAGTTATTTTTGAAGTGTTTTTTCTAGTTGCGTAAATGTTCTAATCAAGAAGGTGGGGGAGGAGGCATAAGAGGTTGAGTACAGGAGGAAGAATGAACTGTTAAGACTATATTTTAAGGTAGAGTTTATATTTGGAAAGATTTTGAGCACGCATGCCCTCTTTTTGTAAATAATATGCATTTCAGAAGGCTAGTTTTATGCCGTCAGATTTAATACTTAATACAATAAAAACAGAAATCATTACTGAGACAGCATAATTAGAATGAACATGATAATGTACACAAAGAAACATGAAGTGTTTGAACAGTGCTTGGATGAAAAGGGTGAGCTGGATGGTAATCATCAATCTAACCTACCACTGGATGGCATCTTTGTTCCATAGAATGGCTTGTAAAAACTCACTGATCTGGAGTTAAAAGTTGACTTTTATAGGAAATTGTTTGACAAGATTTCCAGACCCTTTATATAAAAACTTGTGACTGTGTTTCAGTATCTAAAGTCACCCTCTTTTCCATGTTGCAGTTCTTCAAAGCTAAAAAGCATATATTGATAGGGATGTTGCCATCAGACCAGAGAATTTGTAATCCTGGCTATGGTTTAAAATATTTCATATCCATCTTGCTTGTAACTTAAAGGGAAAAATAAAATAAATAAGATAATAAATTGCTGATGTAAGATGGAAGGAAATGATTCCGTCCAGAACTTTTTTGTTATTATGTGGTATTTTGGAAGTTGCAATCAGTTCTTGAGTTGGAATCATTCCATAGAGTAAGCAAGATTTGGGGTAATACCTGATATTCGACCTTTTTTACAGTTGACTGTGTAGTTAGTGAGTATTTAGTGTTATAAAGATGCATTTCATTCATTCTTATTAATTCCTCTAGCTTTCAAGGGAACTTTGGTAATCCTCATTTGTTTATAGGCATTTGTCCAAATGTCCAGTTGGTTGTCCTAGGTTTTAAAATCTTTAAGAAAGATTTTTTGGCTTAAACTGCAGGAAAAAAAAAAGGGAAATTTGGGAAGGAGTAAAGAGTGCCATCTTGTTTTTTACATGGATGATTGTTTGATGGAGATAAAAATTCCTCAATCTGCAGATCCTGGCAACCCAATCTGGAAATAGGGAAGAGATAATACATTAGTGCTAGTCAAATTGTACATAACTGTTATAAATGATTGCTTATTAGGTTAGCTGGGATGACACTAGATTGATTTCAAGTATTATTATTTATTTTTTGTTTTTCTATTTAAGTTCCTTCTTTTTTTCTGTGTGTGTTCATACTCTTTTGAACCTATTACTATTTAAATCAGTGTTGTGTGGCAGAATATTATCAACTGTTGTTCTGGGTTCTCTCAAAAGTGATTGGAAGTTGAAGGCTAGCTTGGTCATCTATGAACTGAAGACACAGTAGCCCAGTTTCCTCATGAAAGCTTATGTAATCCTCCTAAGAGTATTGCCTATGTGCTGAGTAAGGTGTAAATATGAAGCTGCTTTAAACACAGCATGAACACCACCAGAGTAGAAGATCAGTTGTGTGACACCATCTTTGGGATCTTCATTCGTAGAAAAGAAATCAAGCGACTCCACTGTTGTTATATTCTTCAGTCAAGTCACTAGCACTCATGAAAAGTAATGAAAGCTCATCTGTATAGGAAACTGAAATCTTTCTGACAATCAGCATAGGACTTCTGCTTCAAATGTTTAGCACGTTTCTCCAGAATTATGTAGGCAAAAAGCCTTTCTTAACCCCCTTGTGAAAGAAATCAAAACCAGTATCTAACAAACCACAGAAGTCTTCCACAGAATAGGATGCTCTGCTGCACATGTCAATGAGCGTGAGAGGACAGGGAGGACTTTGATTCCTGATATTGAGATTTCTCTGTGCTTTTGCTCCAATACTGTACTTGTAGTATTGTAGCTTTTTTTTTTTTTTAAACTGTAGGCTTTAAATGTTTTATAAAGTGATAGGAAGTATTCTAGGGCATATAGGAGGGCATATATAGGAGGGCATATATGTAATAACATTTTTGAAGATCTTTTAAATAAGCTATTATTACATTGTTTTACATACTAGCGGGAGTGTGGGTTTGGATCTACACGAATCTTTTCCATACATATATTCCAAAAGGTTATGTAATATACTTTTAGAATATGCAGAAATTCAATGTTCATGTCAATAATGTCTACTAAACAAAATGTGCTAAAAACAGTTAGTTGTTTCCACAGCTGCGAGTCACATACCTCACAGAGGTAGGAGATAAGAGATGTGTAGCAGGTATAGGTGTGATCTGTCATCCAAAACTGGAAGTTGTCAATCCAGCGCTTTTCTTGAGCAGGTAGGAAGAGTATTGCAGGGCAAACAGTGGCTTGGGAAATGCTATCTGAGATGAGAAGATACCTCTATCATTCCTTCTGTTGGAGACAAATTGTCCTACCTCTGAGGATTTCTTAATTTGATTGGAGAATTAGTTAGTTATTTCTGAATCTGGAATATTTTCTGTGGCAGTGGAGACCTTGATCGTTGTGCCCCAAATTGGCCCAGCCACCAGGCATATTGCATGATGATTACCTTTTGAAAATCAGCTAATATATAAAATGAGTATATCACATGCAGAATTATTTTTATTTGTATTTCCATTATAGAGATGATGATGACATCAATGATGTTGCCTCTATGGCTGGTGTTAATCTAAATGAAGAAAATGCCCGAATTATGGCTACCAACTCTGACTTGGTTGGAACCCAGATACAGTCCTGTAAAGATGAACCCTTTCTTGCTGCTATACCTCTGCATAAACGCATACTTGAAATGGGTGAGAAACATAGCCTTTCCTCTTGATAGTGCTTTTGTTTTGTTTTGTTCTTGGAGTTACACAGTTTGGAGTGTTGGCATATGCTTAGCATTTACAATTGTTACGAGTAAGGTTCTTCAAGAATTTTATTACATAATCTTGTATTAATAAACTTTCAAGGCTTTTGTGATAACTTAATTATCTCAATTTGGAACAAAATAATATTTT
>JAVCKT010030112.1:5877-21349 GCA_032273925.1 Rhynchotus rufescens | reverse complement strand
TGTGCCAGGGCTCTGTCACCCTCACACTGAAGAAATGCTTCCTGAAGTTCCTGTGGAACTTCCGATGCTTCAGTTTGTGGCCATTTTCTCTAGTCCTATCACTGTCCACCACTATCCACCACTGGCTCATTTTAAATGAGCCAGCAATACTTTTTGTTTGGGAGTCATTAAATCTCAATCTTGGCCATCGTAAAAAGTTGAACAGCAAAGCAGAAAATACCTTCAGAAGTGACTAATATTCATCCTGCATCAGTATTGTATATCAATGAGACTGAATCCTGCTGCTCTGGGTATCCTCTAACATCAAGTCTAAACTCCATTTCCTTACTCTATAGGATAGCTTAGATCAAAGAAAAGGAACACTGAAAACATTAAAATCAATTAACTCAAACTTCAAAGCCACCCTATTAGATGGTAAATTATTTGGTCAATGATTGATTTGGTGCACTTTGTTGTAAAGTGTGCCAGAATGGGAGAACGCAGCCATTGAACCACAATTACTAGAATTAATTGTAAAAACAGAATAAAGTGGAAAATGATTAAGGGCTAAAGACTTCAGTTGAGGAGAGAATCATTAAAATGGTGGAAAGCAGAGAACACCAAAGAAAAAGAAAGTAGAAAATTCAGAAAGGAATGAGATTTACTTTTCATTATTATAATGATAGTAACTTCAGTTTCAAATGCATTAGAGATACAAGGCTGTCAGTATTAGTCATCAAAAATGAAAGAAGTGACATTAGTACTTATTAATCTTAATGCTCCTGATTGCTTCCTAGCTTTGCAAGCAGTGATTAGGCTTTCTCACAGCTGATTACAGAACACATTGAAAACTTCATCTCAGAAGTAGTTTCAGGCCAGGAAGTTCCTCACACTTTCACCAACAGCAGAAAGCAGCGAGTGGCTTCACCTGACATTTTAAGCAGTAAAATTTCTCCCAGCAAAGTAGGGCTTTCTGGAACTCGCGTCCTTAATGAGTCAATATTGCCACAGTTCTCCAGCACCCACCTTTACGGTTTGTTAGATCTCGTAGCTATTAGTATCTCTGTCCTCTAGCCATATTTCTCTCTGATCTCCCAAGTTAAGCAGGTGCAGGTTGGGTGAGAGTTTTAAAGAAAGTGTTCCTAATTGCCTCTAGTTGCTTCTGGGCTTGGCCTCAGCGGTTCAGATTCTTTTTAAAGAGTTGTCTTCACTAGAGGATGATAAATTTGACGTTTTCACCTCAGGATAATGAAGATTTAAGATAAATCAAGGAAAAGTAAAAAAGTACATTGTAAAGGAAAAAAGAACCACCTAACATAAAACCTTTCAATTTTACCTTAAGGTAAATTAGACAAGGTCAGCTTTATACCTTGCTCTCCCACTGGGAAGAATTTTTGTTTCCTGATTTTTCTAGACATAGATCTAAAACCTCTTATCTTCACATGTAGTTACTTTGCCTTGGGGAAGATAACATACGATAGTCATCTTAACAGGGGGAAGAAAGAAAAATGCACACGCTTGGACAGATTTTTGTTTTTAAAGAAGCAAAGGCTATAAGATAATGGTGAACCTGTGCTCTGAAGAAATACAGGGAATATGCAGCAGTAGAAATGCCCTGAATTTTGACAAGCTACCATCACAGCCATTTTTCCCCAACTCTCCACAGTCATAAACCCAGAATACAGACTGGCTGAATTGCTAAAATATGAGCAGTTATTTCTATTCCCTCTAAACTTGCATAACATTTGCTAGCATAACTACTCTCTAGTCATCGGTGACCATTATTTTCATAGTCCAGATTGGACTGTACAAGTAACAAAGTCCTAGTTACACCAAGAACTGTCTCTACCACAAACACATCTCAGGGTGCCCTGTTTGGGAACCCGTCTCTGCAGTGCTCATCTCCACATCACATTCCCTTTCACCTTCCTCCCCTCCACCTGTTTCAAGGATGGGACACTTCTAACCAGCTGCTCACATATAGCATGCGCACTGATCTAGCCAGAGCAAAGGGGAAGACATTCCCCTTCCCCAATGTCCATTTTCTCTCCACTTTCTCCCAGACTCAAGCTTTAAGGATGAACTCCTGCTTTGCACCACTTTTGTGGTCTGTTCAATATCTTCATTTTACCCTAACTATAACTACATACGAGTAAGTGCCTCTCCTTATACAAATTGCCAATTTACTAAGTAGATATCCTTAGAGCAAATTTGCTCTATTACTTAAAATATAAAGCCAAGTGAAACTGAGGAGCAAGATCACACATGGGGTGGGGGGGAGCTTTCACAAACCTACACACTTGAGGAGGAAAGCAAACAGAGCTCTAAGTCTGAACTCAGTAGGCAGAACCTACCAACTACACTATATTTCTTTCCAATATACCCCATTCTCCTTTTTTGCCTGATTTATTAGAACAAATCATGTAAAAAGTGTGAACACAAAAGTTTGCCTTTAATCACTGCAACTCTGCTGACAGAAATAGTCACTTCCTAATTAAGCTGTGTTTTGGAAAGTGATTGAGCTATAAACTGTCTATTTACATGCTAAATGGACATCCCAACTCTAATCACTCGCAATTAAATCAATCAATCGGGAAGGAAGCATTTCTGGAGACTCACATCATGGATACAATCCATCTAATCACTCTCAGCAAAAAGGTGCAGTAATTGCATATGCAGATGAATAAGAACAATGCAATAATAAAACAATACATTTGCAAACCTTAAGCTCATTTCAAGAAGTAGCCAAGTAGTAGTCAAAACTGCAGTGAAGCCCTTCATTATATTGATTTTGAAGCTGTGCAGTTTGGCCAGCCTAAGAAAGAAAGCATGTTGTGAATGAATTCATGAGGGAGCAGCCTCGTGCAGCCCATTCCCCTCGCCCCTCCAAGCAGCAACATCTGCAGAAAGGAGAATCAGCTGCATGAGAATCGCTGCAGATTCTGGCAGATTACATAATAAATCTAGATGAGATCCTTGGTTCTTTATTATTTTTAAGCATAACTCCAGGTGTTTTCTTTTTTTAAAAAATGGTGCATACTAAACTGTCCATTTTACCACCCATATGATACTACCACTTTTGTAAAGCTTAGTAACAACAAGAAATAATCTCAAGTCTAGTTTCAGTTTATAATCAAACCTTGTTAACATTTAAAAACTCAGCTTTTTTTTAAATTAGGAAATTCACAGGATGTATCATTTCTGTAATGCAGATACTTAAATTTTGTCATCATCTATGACAGTAAATACTTTTATGACCATAATAGGCATTAGGAAGAAAAAAATGCAAAGTGAAGTGGCACTGGTGCCACCTCAGAGTTGTCTTCACCATTTTAGCATTCACAGGTAGCCTTCATCTATGGCAAGAGGAGCTGCTGTGCAAAGCTGAGAAGCAGCCAACATCAATGCAACTGAGTTAATAATTCTCAGCTTTATAAACCAGGGGATCTAGTATTTCATGACTTGTATTTGCTTATGTTCATAAAAAACAGAAATGCTTATTCTCCTATATGAATGCTTTAATACTATCTCGGTATTTAAAATCACAGCTGGACTATGAAAAAAGATGCTGAGGAAGACAGAAATAATTTGCAGGTATTTCATATGAAAATTGTTTCTGCAGGCTCACACTGAAAGCAGGGTGCATTTTGCTCACATTTTAAGGGTTCCAGTAATGGAGTAAATGATAATACCTTTGTAGAACTTTTCAAATGCAAACTGAAAAAAAATAATAGATTGTATGCTAAAAGTGATTCATCATTGATAGAGAAAAGGTCAAACAATCTGTCCAAAGAAAGACTTCCACATGCAAGAGGAAAGTCACGTTCAGGATGCATTATAGCAATGCTATAGAGCAAACTGCATGTAAAGTAAGAGGGAGGAAAGGGACATAAACATCAAACTTACTGAAGAAAATTATGTAGTTCTTCAAAGAGAAGATATGAAACAAAAGTTTACCCAGCTAAGTCAAAAAATTGATGAAGTGCTTAAGAAAAAAGTAATTTTCTGGAAAACTAGTGAGAAGAATCTATTTTATGATCAGTAAAATATTGACAAAGTAACAAAAGGAAAATATTCAGTATTTTTAGTATACTAAGCAAAAAGAGGACAGTAAGACAAAGCAGGTATCACCTTCAAATGCTGACAAGTTCCTTCAGTGCAGCAGGGAAGATTTAGGCTATGTTTTTACAAAGAAGGGCTGGGAGGACGCGTGACCTTCCACTCTCAGGGACATGAGAAACATGTGCCTATGACAAGAGGTTCTGTGGGGCAGCAACACTTGTTACAGGGGAAGGTTTCATAGATGCCTTGGTCATTAATACACATTAGTCCATTTTAAACGCTGCATCCTCTCTATGTTTACTGACCACAAAAGGAATTGCAAGGGTAATTTCAACCTATTCCTCAAACAAAATAAGATTTGCCTTCCACCTGTTTCATATAAACCTACCAAAAAAAACCCCACAAAACACCCCGAAAACCCAAACAAACAAAAAACCCACCTCACTGCAGACCTACTTTGTTTTCTTCAGAGGCGCTCGGTAGGATCCACACAGGATTCCAGATTTGACATCCAGTGACATAAGATTAATTGTATTTATAAATTTCCTAATCCATGTAGTTGAGCAAATGTTTAGTTTTGTTACTTGTACTTGATTTAGTTACCTGTATCACTGTCAAGCAAGTTAGCTTGCTATCTCAATAACGGAGATAAAAGATGTAACAATAGCATTAAGTAGCTTTAGACAGAAGGACTATGAAACTAGAAACCCAAGTGCATAAAAAGTCTAATTTAAATAGCTTGTGCCTAATAACAGAAGCCCACAAAAATCACATACTGACATGAACAGTTGCACTCTTTATGTGTTTTTTTCTAAAAATGTCAAGATGCAGGTGCTAGCTTTTGACACAGAAAAGGTCAAAATGTGAAAATAAAGCAACTATATTGGGCATCTGGATAGGCAATTGTCTCATTCAGCCCAGTTCAGTAGGAGGTTGTATAGTTACACTCTGGAGATGATAGTTAATTGTAGGAATTCAGCATAAACTAGGTGCTTTTATAGAAACACTGGAGGACTGACACACATCTTAAGATTTTTTTTAAAATAAGATACTACTAAAGTAAGATATTGGTCCATATGTGAGGTACTAGTTACTATTCACTTTCTTATAGGTTATATCTCTTTATTGTTATTGAGAAGCTCAAGGAACATTTTATGTCTCCATTTAATGTTGCAGGTAATGCTATGTAATGGTATTTAACGCAGTCATAAACCACAGGATATCCAATTTATATAAAAGAGCATTATAAAGGTTTAAACAAAGTTTTGCATTTTCCATTTTTTAATGTGCTCCTACGGAACATTAAAACAACACTCCAGGATATGACCAACTTTCATATACCTCAAGCACAGACCTAGCAATTCCCTTACAGTCCGCATGCCACAACCAGAACAGGGCCTTTTCACCCTCATTACTTGCCCCTATCTTTCTACCACCCCTGCGGCAGACCCATACACTTCTGCCCTCCTCAGCCTCCCCAGCTCAGAGCCCTCACACCCCACGTCAGTGACAGCCAGGTCACTGCCCGAGCTCCGAGGGTTACGGGTGCGTTCAGCAGCCCGGCCTCGGCTGGACACCCGAGGGTCTGCACTGGGGCCCTGTGTCCTCAGCAAGCCTGCAGGTGACACAAGACCAGTAGAAGCTGCTGAGAAATCACCAGTCACTTGTGCTGCTGCAGGAGGCTGAAAAAAGAACGGGAACCTCTGGCAGCTTAGCAGAAAGAGCAAGATCTTTTTGTGATGAGTATTTAAGAATATTTAGTTTTTTTTAATAGTCTAATGATTTTCCAGGATTTGTGATTTTGGTTGATTAAATTTACTAGTCAATCTACTAATTTATAGTTGAAACAGGGTACGATACATCCATCATGGCAGAACTTTGTATTTACATACAATATCCAGATGGTTTAAGTCGCACATATAATTCTCCTCTTCTATTGAAGAGGCCTCCTTTTTGGAAAAAGTCAAAACCTCTGCTTAATTTAGAAAGAAAGAACATTCCTAGGGGCAGGTGTTACAAAACACAACATAAGCATCATTTCCAGGGACCCTTTCACAGGCCTAGAAAAAGAAATTTTACTGGGGGGCAACAGAGACATTTTAGTGGAAAGAGACTGACATTAGCAAGGCTGAGGTTACGCAACATGCCATAACAGAGGCTTCTACATAGACCTTGTCATCTCAGTAATGTTATTCAAGTCCTATTTTCCCCATCTGTTAAACTCCTTCTCCTGTCCCACCCTTTGTCCCTTGACATTTCATTTATTTATTTTTAAACCCGTGATCTGTCTCATTCCTGGCCTGGCTGCTGACACCAGGCTCCTATGCAATCCTACATTTCCTAGACCTGCTCTCCCTCTCACCTCTTTCCTCAGAGGCCTGGTTCAGTTCCTGGAACTTGCCCAAGATAGTAGCTGATATAAAACACAAAAATAGGATAGAGCCCTGAAATAGGGAGGATTTTATCAGACTCCGCTACAGCGCAGCAGTCTCAAAGCTTCAGCAACTCTGTGGCATAAACAAATCCCTCTATTTTGAGGGAGCAACAGCACCCATTTGTATGGAACCTCAGAGAGCAGCAAAACCCTCGGCTGACCCATCAGAGTCCCCTGCTCAACATGAAGTCCCCCTGCAGAACACAAATGCCAGAGCCATGCCAGAGCCCTGCAGACCAGAGCAGATGGCAGCACCTTTTCCAGCCCTGCTTGAGGAAGCTCTTTCTCCTGTTTGGCAAGGAAGGCCAGAGAAGAAAATCCTATAAGTCACATCTGCTTGAACTGAAAGGGTTAATGTTCAGCTGCAATATAACAACTGAAACACTCTTGTGTAAAAGCATTAGACAATTTTAACACAGAATGCTGCCACTACTGTTTATTTATCAGTAGTTTATTTCAAGGGCTGATGGCAACATCTACCATTTAATAAGCAGATAACTGAAGTCTCAAAAGGAAATCTATGAGAACAGACTGATCAGCATTACGTAAAGAAAAAGCATTAGGAAGGGACAAGAGTAACAAAGTGTACCCTAGAGGTAGGTTAGAGTAACCCAAGTTCATGCCACCCTCCCTATTTTATAGATCTCTTGACTCAAATCTCTCTGAAGGAAGGAAAGATTGTGCTGCAGCAGCAACTTTGCAGGGTTCGAGATGAGTTTTGCCCATGCTTGCAAACACAGTTCATATCTCCCTGAAGATCTCTGAAAGGGAAAAGCGAGGAGCACCATATCTCACCAGTGAGATTATCAACTGTTCGCTTTGAGACTCTCTCAGGTAAGAAACAGAGAAAGGAGGAAAAACCCACATGAAATCCATTGCTACTTACATTGACTACATAAGACAAACTTGTGACTTGAAAGCTAGTGGAAAAATTGTCTCAAGTTTGGAAATATAGTCACACTGAATTGTGATCATAGATTTGGTTTCTAAAAAAATCAAAAATTCAAGTTTTAATGGCAAAAAAAAAGCCTTCACCAAGAAGCTCATCTTCTAGTGTTATTGGCAGCTCAAATTAAAATTAAGGTATTGACTCAAACATGTTCCGCTCTCCCAAAATCTCTACACTGAATAAACTCATATGACCTGAACATGTTGCTTCTGCCAGTAGGCAAAAAGTGCTAAAAGGCAATGGACTAGAATTACAGAAGGAGCTGCAGAAACTAGCTGTAAAAGAGAAGATATCTTGGGTGACATTTGAGACAAGCCTAACATGTAAAGCATGTAGAAAACATCTTTGTGCAAAAAACAAATATTTTGTCCATTTATATTCAAGCCATTCTTCAGAATTGGCTTGGAACTTCAAAAATAATGATTCTCTCCAAATCTACTCCATCTCTCTCATTTAAAATTACAGCTCAAGATGAAACTGCAGATGCTGCTTTTAATGATTAGGGCCTTTTTAAGTCAGGGAAGGAAAAGGCTTCTTTATGCATAAACATAAGTTTTAGCATTATAATTTTTTTCCCCCCACCGTTTCATAACATTTCTTTCCAACCATGCACCAGTTTAAAGAAAGCCTTTCCAAGTGTTGTCTTGCCAGAAATAACCATTAGGGCAAGATGAAACATATAATGATGCTCAGGAGAAGTTACACGCTCATCTTGTTGCGGTTCCAAGAGCTTGGAAATCAAGACCAATGTTGAGCGTCTCTGTACTCCTAACATTGACTAGCAAGGCTCCCTCCATCTCAGTTTTGCTCATCTCCTCATAGGGCGCAAGTTACTCTGGCCATAGACAATAAATATAATCCTCTAACTGCAGAAAAGCTGCAGAACTTGATGTCACTGGGATGGAAAGCAATTGCTGGAAGGTCTATAGTGACTACAGCAGATACAGAGCCTGTCTTATTGCATGCACACATACCATTAGGAATTACTATCTGTTCATTAATTATGATTTCAAGAGCTGAGCAGGACCCAGAGTATTTAAGCACATGTCCAGACTCTTCAGCAGTTGTTTAGCACTGCTAACAGAGGACTGAGCAAAACACCCTCCCACATGAGCTGAAGAGCAAGCCAAAGCTATGTGATTTCCCTACCTGTCCACAGGCCCTCTGTAGCACTCATGTACTGTTTCTGACCTTTACACCTCTTAGCCTTACTGAAACAGAAGGGTTCTTTCACCACAATATGAATATTAATGTCACATCCCCATCAACGGGAGCATCTACAGAGTATTATAATCACTTGGCATGTTACCAGAAGCTTGGGGCTTTTTTTGCATCAGAATACTTAGTGTGATTGGTTGCAGCATGCCTAGAATACAGTTTCTTTCCTACTTCCAAATAAACACTTTCTAGGAAAATAAGGGAGCTGTAGAAAAAAAGATATTTCAATTTGAATTGTAGTTTTTGGTTGTTGAGATCATCATTAAAAATAGGTACTTTGTCCTTCAGCAATAGGTTGCAGCCAGAGAAAAAGCAATGAAATAAAATAAAAAGAGTGAAGAAAGATGTTAACCCAGACTCTTAAGAGGAGAGAGGTAGTTTGGGAAATAGACATCGAAAAAAACAATTTGAAACAACCATTCAAAAACCCTGACAGAAGTTAATGGAAGTGCCTCCCTCAGTCCAGCTAATCAGCAAGCAGCACAAATCCCAGTCAGCACCAAAGGCTGATGCCTCAGATGGAGCGAACGGCACCTGTGCAAATGCTCATCTATGACCTGATCAGAATTTATGGAAGGTGACAGAAGAGATTTTTCCATTGAGTAAGTGCTCCCATACTTTCTTCCACACTGCACATACTAGCAGACAAGTTGGCATCTGAACGCAATGGTCCAGTTCATGGTCTTTTCTGATGGCCAATACAGAGTTAACTTATCAAAGTAGCTTCTAGAAGTGGTTACCCCCTGTAAGCAAGCTGAGCTGGCAGGCACTTGAAACATGGCAGTTTAGCCTGAAGATCAACTGTAAAAGCATTATTATTTGTCTTTTGAGAGAGAAGGGGGATAGGTAAATAATAATTCACTTAAGTCTGTACGGTTTTAATCTTTAAAAAAGAAACAAACCAACTTCATATGAAAGTAACACATGATATAAGCCTAGGTATGTCACAACATAATGACTGACAATCCCACTCAGGAATTTGTAAATTGAGGCTTCCACTGCCAAACTTACTATTACCTTACAAGTTTTCCTCTAAAGCTGATTGAGGTCTTCAGGTTGTCCAGTTGGCAAGTACTTGACATTTCTCCACCTTGCCTTTCATTCTCAGAGGAATTAAATAGCTATTTGATTTTTAATTCCTCCCACATCAATTTATTTTGGGATTACTGATGGGATACAGGATATTATCTCACGCTATTATTGTTTTTAACAAAAGCCCTTTAGACTCTAGAAGCATGTTTAGTGGCATTTTCACCAGCAGAAAGTGTCTGTAATGTAATCACATTCCTCTTCCTGTTCCTTGCTCAAGTAATACCACTTAATGTTCATCAGTATCACAGAGGCAGCAGCTGCAAACAGAAATACTTTTTGGAAAGAAATCAAATTAACAAAAAAAATCACGTAAAGAACTCAAGCTGTCACAACTTAAGGACACAGACATATTCCCTGAGATTTTCCATTTCTAAGAGCTCCACATAAAAATCAAACTTTTTGAACATTTGTAACAGACAGGTACTTAAAGAAACTAACCACCCAACATCCTTGTCATGAAAATGATTTAAGCTTATACAGATCTCAGTAAGTAAAATATCCAATTACTACACCAAGTAATGTTAGCTGAAGCACATCTTGGGGTGGGGAGGAAGATTTTTTAAATATTATTGCTATATTATAAAGCATCATGGCTTTCCTTTGTTACTATGTTGAGATGGGGAGCAAAGGGGTGACCTTGAAGCCAGCCCTACAGCACAGCCAGCTGCCAAGATCCTCTCTGGAAGCTGCAGGAAGAACCAGCCCTGTTACACTCAAGGATGCTGTAATTCCAGGTGAAGCAATATACTGGAATGACTCAATTTCCATGTTCAGTATATATTGACCATGCTTTTGTTTATAATCTTGGGTTGTTTTCATCTATGACTAGAGTTCTTTGTTTACTTTCATTGAATCTATTTTACTAGAGATAATGCTAGGAAGACAGACTAGTTTATTGGATTCTGACTCAATGATGGAGTTTAAACTGAGAAATACGGTGTTTTCACAGAATGAGATGATCCCATAAAAAACTCAGTTTAAAAACCTGAGTTTAACACCAACAGTGTTTTTGCCATGTTTAATTATGTGAAGCTTGCCTGTCCATATCCACGATGCCACTCATAGCTACCCTCTTTCAAAGCTTGAATCAAGTTTGATGCCTAAAAGGAATCATTTCTAAGAGGAAAACTCAGTTGCTTTTCAAAGAAGGAAATCTGTCATTTACTTCTCATTTTTAAGTCTCAGCCCTTAATGAGTGATAATGAGTGTTGGAGAAGGCACAAGGAGAATTTTTGATGCAAGATCAGAGACAACTCAGGAACTCAAGGACACTTGATAGTCAGAATTTATCTAATAAACGAGCTGCATTTTTGATGTATTTTGATTATGTTATAGTTTGCTTTAGTTTGGACTTTCATGACAGTTAAAAGCAAAGTTATCTTTATCACAGAAACACTTTAAAGGAAACGAGTTTTAAAAACTATATATTAAATTGTTATAAAGTTATTATAAGAACAAAAGGTCAGATGCATAGCTTATGTAAATTACTGTTGCCTCTTTGATGTTAATAGAGTTGTACTAGTTTCAAGTTAGAATCTGGTCTGTTGTGCCCTAAACTTCACATTTAAAGCACTTCCCTTTAAAATTTGCCTTTCTCTAATCCAGATATGTCACATTAATTCAGTGGCAAAACCACAGATACCAAACAAGAGTGAAGAAAGCAAAGCTGTGCTGAACAGGTTTAACAAGAAAAATCCTACTTTAAATGAGTCTTTCTGCCCTCACTCATGTCTTCATTCTTCCATCACAGCATTTCTACAAATCCTTCTAGCATCAAGGCGCCAACTCAAATTTCAGCTCCCTGAAGTTGTGGGGTTTTTTTGTATGAAGACAGAGAATTCACTTGCTTTAAAAATTTCTATGATCAGGAATGTTATGATATCTGATACAAAAACAAATGGATTGTTACATGGGAGACAGAGTTATTTAAATACTTCCTGAAAAGTTTCACTATAGGAAATATATGTAAAGATTGTGCTTGATACAGTTACTGAAGCACATAAGCATATTTGGATGGGACTGTAAGTATCATTGCAGTAGTCAAGTTTCAGTGATTACTTTCTTTTCATGTCTAATGTCAACTCCTTCCCCAAATCTTCACCAAAACAGGTTAAAAAGAGGAGGAAAAAATAACTGCATTTTGTTCACAAGATCACAGTGCACATCAGCATGAAGGGACAGCTTACTAAGCTTATCCTTCATGGCTTCAATCTCAAATCTTGGAACCTGACCACTTCTAATGCTTTAAATATATATATTTAGCCCTAAAAAAGAAAGAAGACAGTGAAGAATAAATGTTTATATAGAGTTATGCCAAGGTGTTCTGCTCAAACCTCAGACTGTTGACCAATGTTGAGGAGGCAAGAAGGATTACACAAAAATCACAGAATTACATCAAGAGATGACCAACATCCTGTTTACTCGCTCCAGGTTGAGGTTTACCTTTTACAAGGACATCCAACAAGAAGACTTATGTGCTGAAGCCCCATGTTCTTTTTGGCAGATCTTTTATCTAACTAGCTACTACTTCTCTTGTATTTGTGCAGTAGAAACTCAGCAGGAACTATCCAGTTTGACAATACATTCAAACTTGACAGTTCAGACAGTCTTCCTTACAGGACATTTCTGCAGCTATTCCTATCTGTTCCTGTAGCACTCCTACAATAGAATCAAGTAATTTATTAAGCTTAGCTTTTTTTTAAATCATCCAAGTTATTAATGAAAAATATTGAACTGAACCAAATTTAGGAAACCCACAAGAATTTAATCCTATAAATATATATATATCTTCCAGATTGACCAATACTGCTCTGAGTGTAGTTTTCTAATTAGGGAAACTACTTCTAGGTGAGTGAAAAACTAATTTGCTTATGAGTGTATCACATAAGAACTCTAAACCTTACAGCTTTTCCTTGGTCTGCAGGGCTCATTACCCAGGCGTAGAAGGAAATTAGATTGAGTTGGCATAATTTAATCTGAACAACTCCACATTACCTTCTGAGGACTAATATTTTTCTAGATGACTTCTCTGCAACTCCGAGACCTCTGCTCAAACACAGAAAGTACTCATTTTACACAAAGACAGCAAGTGCACAAACACACAAAACTGCTCACTCCCACTCTTCCTTCTATTCCACCTTATTTAAAGGTGCTTGCAGTGAATCGTGATGTAGTTTTATATAAAAAAAAATTCCTCTGTGGTGACTATAATGATTGTTACTAAAAAAAGGCACTACTATTTTTGTAGGAGAGCTGATCTAGCCCTACCATTACTTTGAAGATCCAGATGTGCCCCAACCCACTACTCCATAAGACCACCACAGAACTGGATCACACAGATCCATAGATATTGCCTATAGATAACACCTTGTGCTGTCTTAAGACAGACATTAATACCACTTCTTCCCTCAGAGCAGAGGGCATTACTACTCCCTTAGTGCAAATAGTGTCAACCCTGACATCTTGAATCACAAGCTTATAATGGATCAGATGTTAAGTGACAGTCTCCAGGATGAGAGTGCATGCCTCAGACAAGTTACATACACTAGTCTTGCCTACCCCCTACCCAACCATCTAACTTCAGAGCACTCAAGAAATTAGACTGTTCAGAAATGCTTTTAGTGATCTATATTTGTGCTGTCTGTACAACACAGTTCCAGTTAAAATAGAACTTTGAATGACATTTTTCTTCCTTCTAAAATTTTGCAAAAATAAAGCTTAAGATCTTAAAAAAACACAACATGCAAACTGGTTCCAAGTGAATAATTTAGTATAAAGGATAAATTAAACTTTGAACAGCAGAAATAGGCTAGAAAGGAAAGGGAGGGAGAAGAATCTCTCCCTGCCCCAGCCATGTCTATATAAGCAATTTGGCCACGCAACTGAAGTAATCCATCATGCTTATTGCCAGCAATACTAACACTGAGCTATTCCTCAGATCAGTCTTTTCTGAATTTTCTAAAGAGGCAGCAGGTTGGGTGAAGAGACCAAAATATTTTTCAGATATTAACAAGAACTTTGCTTCTAGAACACAAGGACTGTAAAAGTCTGATCTTTTCCTCTGCTCCATTACAAGCTTCTTTGCTGTAAGCAACAAAACAAGTAGTATTTTACCTGTTCTGCGATATCCCTCCAAGTCAACACTGATCTTGACTACTGCCACAGAATAAAAGTAGATAATAAAAGTAGATAAACAGATATATTTTCCTCTGGAAAAAACAAGAACACACGCAAGGAGTATTCCAGTATCAAACTATTTTATAGGTGTTTGGTGACAGAGCACACCTGTGTTGGGCTAAACTACCACGAGAAGAGTGAAGTCACATCTACAGAAAGCTATTGTTATAACCTATGCATGTAATAAGACAACTCAGAGCACTGGACTTGGGTACTGCTAAACAACTGGTGAATTTACAGAGAGTAAAATGTCAGAAAACTCTTATTGAAAGAATGAAATTAAATGCATTTAAAATAATTGACTTCTATTAAACAGACACACTCGTGCATATGGAATAGACTTCTTTACAAATCCCCCCACAACCATTCTACTAGAAGAGTTTCACTTTTATTCAGTCCAAATCTCATTTCTTTCTATGGTACAAAGCATCCATAAAAACATAAGTACATTTTAGAAGCCTAGGAAATTAAAAAGCTCTGAGCAAATAATGAATTCATATAACTACTTAAAAAATCAGCACTTATTTCATTAAAGTCCTCAATAACTACATACATGTTTTAGCATATGGAGAACGAAAACTTCAGTTACCTAATTCAAGATTTTGTGCCTCCTAATTAATAACTAAATATATTCACTCTTTCCTTATGTTCTCTGAAGATTAAAGACATGCCTAACTTTGCATGGGAGCCTCCTGGACAGTTGACAGCCCATTAAACTAGAGGGCTACACACTGCATCCTTTAAGGCCCCCACAGCAAAGCACAGTGTAATGACTTGCTGCACAGGTACAGGAGCACGCCCAAGGTGTACACATGGACTAGAGACATGGACAGGCTTCCACTTTGGTAGCAACCTGGTTAAGCAGCAATTAAAATATCCTTACAGTCAAGATCCTTTTAGGAAGAAGGTGATAAGGATGGACATTTCGCACTGATTTCTATCATGATTTTTATTTTTTTATTTTTATTTTTTTAAAATGTGAAAGGCTTTCAGCTACATTTCCTTAAGTCAAGGAAATTCAAAAGCACATTCCTAGCATGAGTCACATTGTGTCAAGAAACTGCCTTCTAACTGATCTTTAAGAAGAGCCTAATATACACTGCATCCCTGTTTGGCACACTATCCCACACCTCCCCCCATCTTTTGTATTCACTCTGTAGAGGAAATGGAAGTGTTGAATTGCTTTTTTTTCTAGCAAGTTTAAGATCCCCCTGTCTCCAATACTTGGTCACAGGACTCTCGACATAAGAGTTTCCTACAGTAAAACTTACAGGACACTGAACACTATACCTAGGCTCACGCAGACGATGGCACTACTTGAGATATTTTTCTCCCTCCAGTTTCAGAAGAAATAAAAAGAGGCTTCTCATTTTGAAGAGATTGTTTATAAAAAGAAGATCTGACAAAGTCCTTCTGCAAACATACTTAAAGCTTTCAGAGAGGCACTGTGAGTCTCCTCAAGCTCAAAGCATGACTTAAAAATCAGATAGCATAGTTTTTTTTTTTTTTAATTCAGGTCCACGGTATACTTTTTTTAAATGATGGACAAATACAAAAACAGA
>JAVCKT010030111.1:0-27500 GCA_032273925.1 Rhynchotus rufescens | reverse complement strand
ATGTTTAATCTCATTTGGGAATGTATGCATTTGCTTTTTTTTTATGATTAACCAGGACTTTGAATAATTAATATGCACATGTGAGCATGTGTGTTTTAGCTGTATATCTGTATCTGTGTGTGTAAAAGATAGTTGCTCAGATCCAATCCTTATGTTCTAGACTGGAAGCCTTTGGATACTCAGAATGAATAAACAATAGCAAGGAAATCTGAATAAGAAAAGAAATATAAAATATTGAAAACATACCCCTGCCCGTCGCTTTTATCATTTACACAGCACCATATATCTAGGTAGCATTGAACATTGGGCACATTTGTTGAACACAGTCCCTGCCCTAGAGAGATTACATCTGTAGCAGTCAAACAATCTGAGGCAGAACAAACATCTAGAGAGGTTTGTGGCTTTTTATTATAACACAGGTGGCTGCGTCACCACATGTATTCTGCAGAACTACTTTTCTTATGAACATAGCTTTGGTTAGAAATGAAGACAACAATTTCTCACTTTTGAACAGAATTAGGTATTGTTTGACATTACTATTAACCTCAGTGATGCCAAATATGCTGAACTTCATGAGTCTTCCTTAAGAATCTCTTCTCTCTACATGAGTTTTAAACTTGATCTCAAAGAGCTATTTTAAAGAGAGAAGGGCTGTATTATCTTTAAATTTTCTAGAGTCTGGATTTCACTAATCCTGACTTCAAACATCAAAGAACATGGATATTTTAGACTCCCCCAGGAACTCATTTAATTGTGTAAGTATCTTGAAGGTACAGCTTTTCTTTTTGTTATTTTTCTTCTCTTCATCTTAGAACTTTTCAGTTTGGAAATTTTGAAAATACATTTAAAAAGTGTTTGTATACGCACACACAGAAAAACACACTGTTAAAAGAACCTCTTCATTTTGCACAAAAAATGAGCATATTTTTGTAATGAGATGTAGGTTTCTACAACACAGTTGCAGGCACCTAGTGTACTACAGGGAACTTACCATCCATCCACACTACTTTTAGTAACCACCTGCCTTCCCCAAAGCTCTTCTTTTCAGTATCTCCCATTTTTCTCACTGAATACCTCAGCTTTTTTCCTATATGTTAATCCCACACATTTTAATTCTGGTAGCCATATAAGCTATTTTTGGCACTTAGTTTCAAGGGAATAGCAAAAGTCAAGAGGAATATGGGAATAAGGAAACATGGGATGGACATTGCTCTGTTACTTATCCCACGAGAAAAATTAGAGCCTGAGCTCTAGCTGATATCATCCAAGCATCTAGCGGAAAATAAATGTTTTTCAGGACCCATGTATTCATTTTAGGTTTGTAAGTAAGTTTTACAGAGTAGATGACTCACAGGAGAAAAATAACTATATGCATCGTTGCTGAATGGCAAACGTTTTGTTTAATGAATGAAATATCTTGCAGTTTTCAGACTGCATTAGGAAATATCTTTCTGAAGAATAATCAAGGGGACCTGAAGTCATAAGAGAATTTGTGTTTATTTGGATCTGTTTTCTTTCTTTTCCTCCATTTTTTCAACTTTGTTTTTATTCTTCTAACTATAGATTTCTGACTATATGCAACCAGGATAATTCAACCAGTCTGCAAGAATTTGCAAGTACTGCGGGCCTTTGTCTCTTGACTAGGATAGTTTTCTTATGTTCAAAGAGGCCTGTTTAGTTAGTACTTCATGGCTATCAGAAAGCAGGAGAGCTCAGTATTTTTGCATATCCAAGCCACTTCATACAAATACTCCTTTGAGTAGTGGACACTGGGGGGCAAAGAGAACTGGCAACATCTGTGACAGCTGTTTGGCAATAACCTGATACAGGGCTTGAAGATGGAGTATTTTTAGAGCTTACTTTCAGAGAAGGGCACTTGAATTATAATAGCTCCTGACCTTACTTACCAACTTGTTGAAATTATCAAGCCCTCTAGTACAGCTTCAGGTATACGCATCGAAAACTGTGGAAAATCACAGGAGTTTCGGTGCTTATTTCAAGATGTCACCATCCTAGGATTCTGCAGCAAAGCTACACTGTTCAACTTAAAATGGCTCCTATTAGAATAACTGTCCAAATCTGAAAAGTTAGCAGAACTTTTTCAGATTATCCTTTTCTGTATTTTTTCTCCTGTTACTTGTTTTTTTTTAGCTTTCCTCAATTTTCATTTTGACCCCAAAGGAGGCTACTAAATAATAGTAAAATAATACTAATTATTATTATTATATAATGTTATAATAATTAAAAAATTTACTATTAATGATTAATGTTAAATAACACTAAGTAATAATAAATAAATATTCATACTGGAAGTGTATTCTCTAGCACTTCTCACTCATTCAGTGCTCTGTTATGCTTCTTTCTTCCCATACTGCTTTTATTTGCCCAAGACTTGCCCAAAATCAGAAGCAAAACCTAAAAATAATTGAGGAAAGACTAATTTACCTTGACTTTACGAAAAGCATTGATTTGAGCAAACATTCAAGGCTATTTTTCCTCATCTTCTATTAAATATATCCACTTTTGCAGAAGTTACAATTAAAGTGATATTCCAGCATTAAAGTAGTCCTGTACGTTTTCAGATGCCTCCTGGTTCGTGTCAGGAATGAATGGTTAGTTTGCAGCTTCATAAATTAGTTACACTGAACAATTTCCACCCCTGCAACTTGTGCTGTGAGGAATGCAGTGACAGATAGATTCTGCGCTGTGTTTGCCTATGAGATGATTTTCTTGAAGTCTCATAATGAGTTGTATTTGGCAGGATTAATGAGTATTATAATGGCAAATGGATGTTTGCAGCTCAGTTGTGTTCCATCACATAGTAACATGGGGTTTTTGGTCCCTTGGAGGCCATAATTGGTGGCATTAATGCAGTTTTTAATTATGCTTCTTGAAAAAATGAATTGGAACCAAAACAAAAGCTAAGTGATCATCTCTCTATAGTGCCGTGTGGTGTAAACACAAGACCATTGCTTTCTCTGATATCTCTGTCTTGAATTAGGCTGGTGGGAGAGGAAGTGCACAGGATATTTGGCTGCAACTTGATTTGGGAATATTCTTATTTTCACGTTGTTAAATAGCTTTTTAATTATAAGATGCAAAGGGTATTGTTCCCCAAAGACACTGCTCAACACAGTAAATTGTATACTGAACTGCCTGCATAGTAGATTTTATTGTTCCAAGCAGAGCTCTGTAGCTGCAGTGGGTGTCCTTAGGTCTTCATTTATTTAATCACAGAGGGTGGATTCCGATTCCTTCTCTCTTTCCTATAATGCATGAAAACACTTTGGTTAGTGCTGAGTCAGTGCCTATGACAGGGCACAGTGTGGTAGACTGGGTCTGTCTGAGGGCTTTAATGGCTGGCACTTTTTTGACTGGCCTACCTCCAGGTCTCTCACAAAGCATAACAGAGCCAAAAACAAAGGTTGTCAACCCACTTGTGCATGCAAGAGTGGAAAAAAACATATAGACCGAAGGAAGTGAAAAAAAATCCTGAGGAAATAATATCAGGAAAAGAAATATGAACAAAATGGAAAAGCTGTTCAAAAGGTATGTTTTATTAAAAAAGAGTGTGAAATTATAGTTTCTATATTGCTATATTTCTATAGCGGTATTTCTATATTATATCCGGTGATTCTTATAAGACAATATGTCACTACTGATCTGTTCTCATGGAACTGTGGATAAATTAAAAGGTAAAGCCATAAAGCACTGGTTAATTAAATAGTTGCGCCGTATTTATTTAACAGTTTATCTGCCTTCCTGCCGTGCTGCTTAATATTTTCTACCAGCCAGCTGCAGCGTTACAGAGGAGATAATGTAACTAGAATTGCCATTTCTTATATGCTACATTAAATTGGGATTAATACCTTATCCAAGCATCTCTCTTTGATATCAGCTTTGGTGAACGTATCTAACCCACTTGTGATCTTAGTAGCTTTCCATTAAATCCACAATATATCAAAAGAGATATACATACTGTTTGTGTAGGCCTCTATTACTATATGTTGTTGTTAAAGGACTATAACACCTAAGGCGAAGGTCTGTGTGTGACAGTGAGGCTTCCAGATATTTACTCTGTTGTTTGTGATGAGACCTTTTAAAATTATAAGTCTTTTGATAAGGGAGTTGTGAAGAAGGACTTGACTACAGATGTGAATTCCTTTCCGGTAAGGGAGACATACCTGGAAAATTCTTTTCTTTTTTTTTTTTCTATTTTTTTCAGATTTTGAAGTACTGTGTATCAAGGTACATGTACTGACTATAATGGTACTATATATGACAATATATTTCCATACAGTAGGAAAGAATCCAAACATAGTTCTGTGAAACATATTTACTAGATCTCTATCGAGTGTAATGGGAACTCAGATATCTGAGATTCTATACACCTACAAGTAAACAGGTAAATATGGGTGTCTTAATCTCTACCAAATTCTAAGGAAAATGAATTCCATCTTAACTTACTGTCATCTGTCTTGCAAAACTACCATTTTTTGAATGACAGGCAGATTAAGAGCAATCAGAATTCTTATTACTATTATTTATTATTTGTATAATCGCAGCACTTGGAAGCCCTCATTTTTGTGCTGTGCAAATTCAGCATAAGAAATAAAGCTTACAGTATGAGATGAAGAATACAAGATGGATAGCACAGGAAAATGACAAAACAGTGAAAAAAGATAATTCTTCACGTTCAGCTGAAGTTAAGCAAGGTACTTGCATTTGATGCGAACTGTTTAAAAAAATCCGTATTTCACTATTATATTACTTTGCTATACACTTTAAAGGCACTCGACTTGCAATAACTGTGCATGGAAAATCTACTGTAAGAGATGGGCTGTAATGCTTGGAGGTGTCTGAGGTGTCCCCTGCTCCGCTGCTCTTTGCAAGAGGGTTCTTTGCCTGTGCATGCTGCAGGGAACATGTTCCCCAAACCCAGGACACGGCCACACCAGTCCCTTCATTTACCCTTGCAGTTTGAAAGGAAATGCCTTTTCATCTTTGTTGTCCCATATTTCCTATATCACATTTGATTTTTTTTCCCCTCAAACTCTCCTTCCTTTTGCAGTGGTATTCTCAGCAACAAATACAAATGCAATTTTTGAACCTCTCCTTTTTCCTACCGAAACAAGCCCATCACTCTTTAAGATGATGGCTGTAGCGAGCTAACAGTCACTGAGTTTCCCTGACCATCAAGAAAGTCTGAATCCTGATGAATGTCTCTCAGTCCTCTCATCTCCTTTCCCTAGAGGAATGCACAGTGCTGGATAGTGCCAGATTGATCGGCACAGACTTTCAGGGACTGCTGCATAAACAGCAACATTCTGTTTCCTGAAATGCTCAGGTAAAAAAGACTTTTTCATCTTTTCTCCTTCCTTTTCTTATTCTGCTTCATTTCGCCACTTTTAAGGGACAATTGGCCGACTGTGGTTGCTGCCTGCTGCCTGCTATTTCAACAAAATAACTGCGCTGCGGACAGCAGCATTGATTACTAGGGACAGTGCAACTTTATTGATCACTGAGAAATAGTATTTAGACTGGTCCATGAGCTGAACAAACTCCAGGGAGGTGAACTTAATCTGAGGACAACCTCTCCTTCCACTTTTGCAAATTGCTGAATTAAAATAGCTCAGTGTTTAATAACCTATTTGTAATGAGAAATATTGCATTGAGTATAAAATATTTAACATTCATGAAGTAGAAAAATCTAAAAAAAAAAGAAAAAAATGAAGTAAGCTTCAGAACCACCTATAATAAATTCAGGATACTACCTGAAGGAGTGTGCAGAGTAACCTTTGCTAACCTTCCAGAGGTTTAGTCTGAACGTTAGCCCAAAGGACCAAACAGCAAACAGTATCTTTTGGAACACAACTCCTTCCACTAAATGTGCCTACCTTCTTCTTTAAAATCTACCTAGATTCCTGTCCTTTCTGCTATCTTCAAAAGCTATTTTCACTTCCATTATTGCAGATCTGACAAACTATCCCAGCTGAGAAAATGATCACAAAAAAAGTCATCTGTTTTTTTATTATTCTTTCACTTTCCCTTTCCCTTCCCGTTCCCTTTTCCCTTTCTCTTTTCCTTTCCAAGTCCCTCTACAAAAATAAGGTGGCAGAAGAAACTTTCTCTTCTGTTACAGTTAATGATACTGTAAAATGCTGAAAGAAGATAAGGTGTCCCAGGTTATAAAAGTGATCAATAGTAAGCAATCAAGAGGCCAGAGCTCTTAATGTTTATTTTACAGGAAAAGAAGTTATAGGGAATGCTAGCTAGCTGGATAAAAGCATAGTCTAGCTGTCAGGATGTTATGCAGCAGTTAATTCATCCTAGAACTGGATTAACTTTGAAAATGAAAAAGTTGCTTCTGTAGTCATGGAGGATGGTTTGTAGGTCCCATAAATCAGGCAGAAAGCTGCTGAGGGTGGAGAGGCTTATGTATATAAAATCTCTACCTCATGAGGCTTGCACCTGCTTATCAGAATAGGAAAAAAAATCTAAAGTTGAATAAGTCAGCTATGTGCAGAAACAAAATATATGATCTTATGCAATGTATATAAGCAGAATCTCTAGGAAAGAAGAAATGTTCAATACACTGAAAAAAAAGTATATATCAAAATGAAAAATACTGCCTGAAATCAGAAAAGGGACTGCAGCAGGATTTCTTTTTAAGCATAATGCAACGTTAGGTCTTTGGCAGAAAGACCTAACTTTAATTACCAATGCCCTAGTACGTCTGTTCAGGCTCTGCTTTACTATGCATAATGGAGTCAAATCTCCACTCCTTTCTTATTTTTTTTTTTTTTCGGTGAGTTGATTCCGTTGTGTATATTCGAGCAAAATCAACTGCACATTTTTTACAGTGGGCTGAATCTGTGTGGTCTTTACTCTCTCATCAGGAAATAAATCTCACATAATATCAGTAGAGCCGGCTACAGGAGAGCCAGTCACCTCCCATTTGCATTAACATTGCTTGTTTATTTTATCCAATGCCTTTTGCACATTTAGCATATTTTAAACTATGTCAGCCATATTATAATGTTTTCCCTCTACACAAGTACCAAGATATAAATCCTCTATATGCTTTCTCTGAACTCACTTATAAATACCCATTGAAAATGTCCATTTAAATGATGGTAATGATAGTGCAGTCTAATATGCAGGAAGATTTTGTTATTATTGTATTTTGTGAGTATTTTATTAATAACATATTGATATAAAAGATAAGAACATTTCACCTCCGTAAATTTGTATCTGCAATTTGTTCTTCTCACTGCACAAACATATTTAGGATGCCACTCAGTAGTACTGATTGAATATTTATTTAAACAAATATCAGTATTACCCAACTAGCTGGAAAATCCATGAGTTTGGTTATGATAGCAGAGCATTTCTCAAAAATTTATGTGCACATGCAAATGTCGGTGCTTTGGATATAGGCTAAAGTATTTGCTTTATATGTATTATTTTGTTTGAATACAAGAAAGCTGGTTTGATTTGTATGTTTCTCCCTTATAGAATTGTTCCAAGGCTCTGTCAGAGATCACGTAGAGTAATTTTTCCCATCAATCTTTGCTGTGCAGCCATGCACGAATGCAGTAGGAAAAAGGGGGCAGAAATCAAATCACTTAATTGCAGCATTTTTCATCTACATCTTTTGTTTTATGGTGGTAAAGGCCCCGAAGTAGCCTACCATGATTCATGGCTGTCACTGCCGCCGTTAGCAGTTCAATCTTTCATTCTAGGCATTTTGGTACTGAAAGTACCTACACAATTACTTTGATGAATATGACTTGTTTGTTTTTTCCCCATTTTTAGCAGAGAGTGGTTGTGCTTAATACAGACATTTAAATAAGATAGTATTCATGCCTATTGCATCTCTACTGTTTCAAAAGTTGTGTATCCAGTTTATGAATAAGATTATTTTGCCATAGGAATTCACATTTACTGAACTTACTGATTTTTAAACCCTTCAGTTAATGAGTATACATCATAGAAAAATAATTAATGCTCATTCTATGCAAAAGATATAAACAGTTCAACTCTGAATCTGTGACAATATTTTCTGAAATCTCAGTACATTGTGTTTTTTTTTTTTTTTTTCTGGAGAGTGGCATGACAAAGCCAACAAGGCAAGATACATCTTGCTGGTTATAAAGAGAAGAGTTTTTTTTTTGTGGTGTTGCATGGATCATAGAAATTAACTAGTTAGAAGACACATCAGGAACAGCAGCAAATATTCTAGAATATCTGGATGAGCAAGTTTTTCAGAAAAGTGTTATTTTTTCTTAACTCTGCACTGTCTGTGCCCTTCTTTTAAAAAGAGACAAAAAAGAAACAAGCATATATATGTGTGTACATGTACATGTGTGTTTTTATATATATATAAAATTTTCTTTTTAAGCATGTCATCCCAAATTATTAGCATAAATTTGGGCATAGAAATCCACTGAAGAAATGGACCACCATATTTGGAAACAAGATAGAGTGTTTTTTTGGGGTGTGGAAATACCTCTTTGTATGGATACACGTTTATTTGTATACAAATATATACAAATCCCAAAGCCAATACAGCCGTTTAATGCACTGGTGTGAGCACATTGCTAATGGAATTACTGTAACAGCAAAACTGAGCAAATGCAGAAGAGTTCACAAGAGCAACATAAGTATTTACCACTCAGTTTGCACATCTGTTGAAATATTTGTTTTTTCATGTTGAAATGGCATGTTGAAACTCCTGGTGGCAGGTGAAGGCTCATGACTGACAATCAGAAGTTTGGGACATGGGAGATAGATAAACACAAGTTAAAAGTTGTTTACCCCTGTTCTTCATATTATACTATACAAAGGCCCCATATCACAGAGTCCTATGTGCCCTTCTTAATCGTGGCCTTAATCTGCTCTGGAGGTGGCATAATTGATTTTGAATATTCCTACATCACTGTGAATAGAATAGATAGTATAACTGATGTTATACTGACAGTGAAATACAAGGTTGGTAAAACATTGGAGCGACTGGTTAGCCGATCAGAGAATAAATGAAATGGTTGAAGTTTGCCTTCCCGTGGCTGTTTGGTCCACTAACTCTTGCTTGATTTAAAGAAGCAACAGCCCTCCCAGCTGGGTGCACGTTACTGTGCACACATTACTGATAAAGTGTCCAGGTGTCTGGATAGGTGTGCATGACATAAACAGAGGAAGGAAAAGTAATTTCATGCTTCCTTATTAAACTTAGCTCTCAAATGGAATATATAATCAATATTTATATGATATAACCTAGCAAAAAAATAGAGGCAGTCCTGATCCTTCAGAATCTTGTAAAAAGTGTAACTCTTCCATATGAGTAGTCTTCTGAAGTCTTTTCTGTATTGGAATATGAGTAGGAATTACTGGCAGCAGCTGAATCTTGCTGGTGCAGCAGTTCAGAAATGAAAGGTTCCTCAGGCAGAAATGCGTAGTGCCTCAGATCATACCTGAAGCCACTGTCAGAAAAACATGACATTCATGCATTGGGTTCTTCACTCGGGGCCATAAAGACACGACATGAAACCGTTAACAGCATCACTGTGGAGGACAAGCAAAACAGGCTAGTCTCAGCTGGACTAGTTCTGAAGTTGCTTAAAGTTACTGTTTATGATCCTTACGGTGTAACATAGATATTTCAGAATCCTCCATGTATCAAACATTTTGTACTTGGTGACCTTGGTGATTTCACATCTGTATTTGTGTGGTCAGCCCCAGTTTGGTGGAGACCACTTTACCTTTCCAAAAAGAAAAAAAAACCCCCTTCAACTATTATATCCTTTTTGCAACATTCTTAGAGGTCATTAAGCTACTAAAGGTGAGAACAAATATCTATTTCTTTCTCTTTTTCTATAGCCTTTAGGCATCTTTTCTCTTAAATTATGAATTTAGCATGATTGACAGTCCCTCTAGCTCCCCCTCCTCATCTCTCTCCTGATGCTACTTTAAAAATACATCCTGCCATAGATGCTATTTTATAAATAATCCTGTGAAAAACACAGTAACTTCTAAGCAGTCCGTCATGTTGTTGTGAGTCTGTAAGCACCTCTAACTTAAAATCGTGCATGCCAATCTACATGTATGAGCACAAGTGTGTAAATCAGCCCACAAAGGGCTATCATTCTGACTTTGGAAAAAAAATAACTTCTCTCTTGTGACCTCTCCTAAACTACCAGCCACTCAGCATTTTGCATAACTTTTTAAAATTTGTTTAAGAGAGAATGTTTGCACTTATTAATGTGGTAAAAGAAGTCATAGAAATATATTTGCTTAAAAAAACCATCCAATAATCCCTTAATTAATATTGGCTTGAAAAATATTGTTTAAGGAGTCTACTTTCCTACTTCTCAGGGTGAGGCAAGCAGCAGTGTTCTAGTTATATCTTTTCCTTAATTTTTCTTGACTCTCTGCACTGAGCATTGCATACAATAATGAAGCTTGAAGTTCCTCAAGAAATGATTCCTGAGGGAAAGAATACACAAGCCTAGTGAACTGTGAAACATACAGAAGGTTAGAAGTCAAACCTTCTATGTAAAGACAAATAGATAGGATTTTTCATGAGGAAAACCCAGGGTAGGTCAGCCTGCAGGGAACCTCTTGATACAGTTATTGCAGTAGTTTCTTATTGCTCTTTAAAAAAACCACAGTCCATAGGACCACTGAATAATTCTCTCCTACTCAGAAGAATATGTACTCCCCTTCAAAAGTTAATTACCAATAACTTAAACCTAATAGTTCTCTCCTCCTACCTAGCCTGAGATCTACCTCCTAGAATTCAGAGTGGAGAGAGTAGCTGAGAAAGCCTGGGAGGAGCTGCAGTTTGTTTGCTCCTTCATTAGTACATCTAGGCATGCTCTGCATTTCCCATTTACATGGAGCAAATGCCTACCATGGAGCAAAAGCAAGTGGCTTTTCTGTTTTTAATATTTTGGATCCTCATTGGTTTTGAGAGAAGCAGGAGGCTTGAGGCTCACTTCAGTCATGGATTAGGTGGGTAATATACTACTGACTGAAGTGCTAAACCCAATGTTGCGTTGCTGCCTTAAATTCTGTACTGTAGAGATGTTTAGGTAAGCATCCACTGAGAGCATTGCGTTTTATAAAGCAGCACAGAAAGGCTTAGGGCTAAAGTAAACTCACATTGTACTCAAATACTGGAGTAAGTCAAAGCATGTGGGCTGCTCTGCGAAGCAGATGGATAAAAATGTGGTTAAGAGAGGATGATTTGGATGTTGGAGAGGGGGCTGGCAGGCTGCCTATGTTAGTAATGCTAGGGAGTGCTGGAACACTTGATAATTTCAGAGCAAGTTGGTTTGCCACAGCTTACAACCTGCTCAGTGCTGGGGAGAGAGCTTGCTCTGCCTTCTCATCAGTATGTGATACGGAATAATCACAGCGGTTACCTAACAGTGATGAAAAGCTTTAGCAGCAAAGGGAAAGATACTGCAAATCTGATTGCACATGGGCATTTCAGGTTTGGAAATATGCGCTACCTACTAAAATGAGCTATCGACTAATTCTGAAAGAAATGTTATATGGGCTTAATGTTCATCTTCATCCACACTATAATGAGAAGGATTAGACTGGCTTCCATATGTGGAATATTTATTTCAGCAATACAGGAAAATGTATTTCCCTAATATTTTTTTCTGTATGCACAGGGCCTTAAATTTTACAGATGTGATTAATGTTTTAATTTGCTGTTCTAGTTGGATACAAGTTTACCATACAATATATATTACTTACAAAGAAATTTGCTTATATGGAGTTTAATTCATATGTTGTTTAGCCACTATGTGTGGCACAGCTTTGCCTTCTCTATGAGACCAAGCAGTCATGCAATTGATTTGGAAAATAAAAAACAATCAGGTTACACAAAGCATTTCTTAACAGCCTAAACCAGAGCATTTATGAAGCAAACATGTGCTGTAATTAGTGTTTATATTAGCATGAATTGGTAAACAGGATATTAATTGTAAATTGTGAATTGAATTTCTGATACAAATCTTTCTGATTAGCCAATATTTAAAAAATATTTATATTGTTGATTATATATGTTTTCATAGATCTCACTTGCAGGGTGAAGTGGTGACAAATACATCCCTCAAATTGTGTGAATTAACCTAATGCTCAGATTAATTATTTCAGTGTCCCTGAAATGACAACCTGGTAATTGATTTTAATAATAATTAAAAAAATAAGTGAAAAATACAATCTCAAATTTTCTTTTATTGACTTTTCAAGAAGAGCTGAAAATGGGACATCGCTGATATGATATAAACTCATATTTGCTCTCTAGTCCATACATGTGGTAAGGAAGAAATTCAGGATTGTTCTCAGGGAGCTAAAGGCATTTAGTCTCTCCACATGCCCAGGCAGGGCATGACACAGCGGATGAAGTGAGAGAAGATTTGCTCTATCTGCATCAATCTGGCACAGTGGTGTTGATATGCCTGATATTGACCCCTCTGTCTGAGAATACACTTTCCATCTGGCGAGTCATAGACTTATGTTTTACTGCTTGTACCTTTAGAAAACATGGACAAAGATGCCTACTTATTTATTTATTTATTTATTTATTTATTTATTTATTTATTTATTTTAGGAGAAGTATTTTCCAGGCAGGAACCTATCCAGAACCTTATTTTTTATCTTAATATAATTTTTCAACCACTTCTCATGTCAGCTATGTGTAACAATAAATGTTATTTAGACATTATGGGAAATGAAATGGAAAACTCTGATTTGGTGTGTGGCATACTTTCATAAACTCTTTGACAAAGAGGGAAGGACAAAATATGCCAATATTTAGGCCCAAATGCTATTTTTTTCATTGAAATCCCTGAGAGTTCTCTTATTGCTTAAAGCACAGAGAAGACTTATCATTTTATTAAAATTTCCACATTTAGGAGAACAAGAGGAGGACAGAAGGACCAAAGTGAAGGTACATCCTCATCAGGTAGAGATGAGAACCTTGCACTTGAACACATGCAGAAAATGTACAGTTCATAAGTTTAAAAGCTGAGGAAGTAATTCTCACTTTAGTATCTGATTCATCCAACTAAGACAGTTTATCTGGGGAAAGCTATATCCATGTTTACTTTAAGAGAAAAGAACAAATTTTCTGATTGTTTCATTTCAAACATGGTAGGAGCAACATGTCTGTGCTACAGCTAAGTCAGCCTGTCCTTACGCGTTCTTTGTTCATACAGCCATTATATCCACAGAGTAACCACAAAAGTAAACATAGTTATAGAAAATTCAAAATAGAAAAACTTTTGATTCTGTAACTATTTTACTGGGAAATTGAAATATCTTTTCTTACTTTTTCCTGTGTAATGCAACGTAAATCCAGTATTCAGCATTTCTGTCTCTTTCATTAAGCACTGCTCATTTCAATGTAAGCCTTATTAGCTAATTAAACTATTTAATTAGTTATACTTGAGTAGCATTAAATTGCAATCACTTGCATCTGTTTAAACAGAGGACATATTTCATATGTGTCCACAAATGCTGGCACAAAAATATTACTCCAGCAACCATCCAATGTAACTGGGCAACTCTTGCTGAATATTTCAGTATGTAATGATAATTCTGTTTAAATAACTTCATGCAACTGATTCACTGCAGAAATACCATGTGAATAATGACATTAAAGTCTCTGCTAATAGTGTGGATCTGAGCTAGTGTGGACAAGACAGGAGTTAAAATGGATTTCATTTCATACATTTCAAGGCATATTATATATAAGGATATATATTTGTATTCTTTAAAATGCATCTCTTCCTAGACTCTTGCTTTGCTATTCCCTAAGCCTTAACATTTCTTTTTCCTTGAAAAAAATCCAGGCTCTAATTTTGTCTAATATTTCCTGAACTGAGGGAATTTGACAAGAGATATAAGACAGTTGACCAGTCTGTCTCCATACAAACAGACAAAAAGTACAGCACGAGTTTAATAAGATTTATATGCTGTTTTACCATTTTGAAAAGAGTTGTGGGGAACAGCAATATAAACTCACCCATCTCAGAGACAGACATTTAAGATTCAATCCAATTGGCTGAATGTAGGGACTAAAAGTCATTTGAGACAGCTAATGGTATCCCACCTGGCTTCTAGCTGCCAGGCCAGAGAACTGCATTGAGTAGTATTTTCTGTATAGTATGGGCCAAACCAATGTAAATTTAAATACAGTCTTAATCACAGCTCATGCAAAATTGTAGGTCTTCTGCCATAAAATATATAACATGAGGAAGGCTTTTTTTCTTTTTACTTTCTGTTTAGACCAAAGGCAACAACCCAAATTTGGATCTCAGTTACTCCATGAACATCAAATATTTAATTCGTCATTCTATGACCTGTCTGTTTTCTTGAATAAGATCACGAGAAAAATCTCGGTCTTTCAGTCAAAAGCATTATCCTATTGCAGTTAAGAAAACCTAGTACTTTGAATTAGAGATGCCTGTGTATTATTTGCAGCCTATCTGGATACAAAAATAAAACAAAGCAAGAAAAACACAGTTTTATGTTTTATACACTTCCAGAATTTTGGAACTCATTTGTCATCTTGTTTCTTCAGTCTTTGACATTTTTTGGCTGTGTGAATCTCTTTGGTGTGGGCATGTCTAATCAGTCCTCTGCTTCTGAGTGCTGGCTTACATTTATTCCAGTATAGACTCTAAGGTCAAAAGTAAAACTGCAGAAGTTCTCAGTATTTTGTATTTCAGTATAGAACAACGTGGTCCCTAGCCCCTTGAAGATGGATGGCTTCTGGAAAGATGGAGTGAAAGTCAATGAATTCCTCTGCTTCTCACACAAGAAGCACTGTACAAGAGGCTAAGAAATGTAGATACTGATACATCTGAATATGATATTTCCCCCTCTGTTGGGTTAGCTACTGCTACATACTTCCTCTTTCAGGTAAAGGAAGACCTGTAAATCATCCAGCTCTTTGCATCTTTTGAAAGACTGCAGCATAACATTTCTTGAGAGTAGAAGGGATTTTTGTTCAGGGACTTGGGGGAAATCATCTTAACTCCTTCCCGATTGTGTGCCATGGGCATGATACTACACTTCCATTACTATCCCAAAGAAGCTCCTTTTCATGAGAAGCTTGGCAATTTCATTTTCATGTATACTACCATTTCAGTATGCATGATGTTCTCAAATCACATTTTCCTAGTAGGTTGTTTTTTTCAGAGAGCAGATCAGATGTATTCTGGATGAACATCTGTTCTTTAGCATCTTTTTCTAAAACAGCAAGTCAGGAAGAATAAGCATTATTTTTTTTCCTGGATAAAACTTTCAAAAAATCTACCAATTTCTTTTTCAGCTGATCTAAATTCTCTTTCCTTGATTTGAATTCCAAATGCATAAAAAAAAACCCTACATGTATGCTTTAATTGACACTGTGTAAAAGTAATACATCTAGATAGCTAGGTTTTACTTTTCTGTAAACCGAAATTGTTTTGGCTATGTGTTGTAAAATAAACTTTTAGAGGAGCCTATATCCATGACATCAGTAAGACTGAAGTCAGATTCAGTAAAATGGAAAGAGATGTGGAAGGGCCAAAGTATCTGAGACCAAGGGCATTAAGTTTACTCCCTCTGATGCTCCAAATCTGTGGCTCTAGGACATGCACAGTCATCTTAGACTAAATGGGAGAGTTATTTGTATAATGAATCATTAAATTGCCTTCTTGGCCCAAAATAGCTCATGTCTGTTCAAGTAAGATTTATTTGTGTTAAGCTTGTGCTTTCTCTAGTTATGGGAATAATGGGAGTACAAGAAGTTTACATTCTTTAGAAAACTCTGTACCTCTATATGAAATATCCATATACCAAATACGCAAGCAGCATTCAGGTGCATTCTAAAATGGGTTCAGTCACTTCAGCGACTAGATGGATAGTCAAGGGAACTAGCTTCTAATTTAAGCTTCTCAGTTAATTTCCTAAAATAATTGACATAAACAGGATCTATCAGAGTGTAGATAGTAAACCAAGAATGAAAAATGAAATACAGTGAGACTCCTGATGATGACACGTTGGAGAAGTGAAGTACATTGGGATCTCCTTAACAAATGATAAAACTATTTCTGAAGAATCATTTGTAAATATAAAGGAAACGATCACCTTATCAGCTAATTTTGTTTCCTGTAAAGCTTCACTGAAATAACATATATATACATTTCGATAGAATATACTGTAGTAGATAATGTTAATTCCCACTTTTTCATGATCATACACTCCCTATGGAAATCTTTTTATTTGCATGCATCATGTTTGGTAGACTGATGAAAACTCAAGTAGAGGCCATCAGAATGTTAAGGATTGTCTTAAATATCAGAATTCTTCCTTATTTGGCTTATTTGCAAATCTTCTGAAATAAAATGTCACTTTAGAAAATGAGGCTATCTAATTTGAAAAAGGAAGTCTAGATGAGTATATATGAAATATTTTATATATCTCTATATAATTTTAATCTTGAATATTTTAGCTATCTAAAAATGTAATGCATACTGTAATGTTTTCCAGTATTTTATTTTTATTCTTATTTATTTATGTCATGAAATTTTACCAAGAAATTTTAATGCTTTTGATACAGTATATTTAATCCCTCAAAATAACCACTACTCACTGTGATGAGCTGTTACATAATAATCTCAGAAGCTAACATGAGTTTGCATGTTAGGATACCAGCTCTTGTAAATAAAATGACCTTGAGAGGCAGATACTGATAGAAGTTCTGATTATCATCTTAAGGACATGCAAAAGAAATTAAGTGTTTACTAATTTCAGTAATCTTTTGCTTTACAAGATATCAAAAATCCAATATAATGGACTAATTCCAATATATAAATATGCTAAATATGGAAATATGGAAGCAAAAGGTGGATGTTGCAGATTTAGTATGGCTGTATGACTTTTTCATGAGGAACAAAAATTATGGGGAAAAAAAAGAACTTTACTATCAACGCACTTCAGCAGCGTACTAAACTTGAGATGCATTTAAGCCAGGTCATTAAATAGCCTTTGACCTGGGTTGAACTTGTGACCTAATTGTGAAAAGCTGAGCACACCACTACTGATAGTCTGACTTGGAAATTCAGGCACCAGAATGATGCAGGAGATAACACGAATCTCTTTAAATGCATGGGGTCAGGAGTATTCCAGTGCAATGTCTCTATACTTCAAGCCAAATCCACTTTGGATGCAGTACTGTTTAAAAGAGTAAATTAAGTGCTTTTTTATAATGATCATATTCTATCTTCTCTAAAGATTGAGGAGCAAATATATTTAATTACTAACCTTTTAAGCAAACCATTTATTTCTCTCCTTTCTATGTTTACAGAATCACAGAATCATTAAGGTTGGAAGAGACCTCTAGAGATCATCCAGTCCAACCGCCCTGCTCCAGCAGGGACATTTAGAGCACTTGGCACCCAGTCGCATTCAGGTGCGTTTTGAAGATGTCCAGAGAAGGAGACTCCACAACTTCCCTGGGCACCCTGTTCTGGGGCTCTGTCACCCTCACAGTGAAGAAGTTCTTCCTCACATGCAGAAAGGACTTCCTGTATTTCAACTTGTATCCATTGCCTCTTGTCCTATTCACCACTGAGAAGAGTTTGACCCCTTCTTCCCTACATTCTCCCCTCAGGTATTTGTACATGTTGATAAGATCCCCTCTTAAAGTTCTCTTCTCCAGGGAAAACAGGCCCAACGCACTCAGTTTTTCCTCATACGAGAGATGCTTCACTCCATTAGTCATCCCTGTTGCTCTACCTTGGATCCTCTCTAGAAGCTCCCCATCCCTCTTGTACTGGGGAGCCCAGAACTGCCCCCAATACTCCAGGTGCGGCCTCACCAGAGCTGAGTAGAGGGGCAGCACACACATGCATACACATTCATGTATATATTTTTAACTCTCCTCAAGATTTGGAAATACTGCCAAAATGAAGAGCAAGAAGACAGCCTTCTAGTTTTCTGCCTGAAACCCTGTTAGCTTGTTAGCTTTATTTCTATTATCTTCTATTAACTGCCTTTTCAAGCTTCATATCCTCTCTATTAATGCTTAAAGATCAGAACGCACACACACATATACACCTAGATAGTGCAAAAAATAGATATGAGGAAATAATTTATTTTATAACTATAAGGACATCAGAAATAATGTCCTGATTTTACACTTGTGCAGAATCCCTTTGTTTACTTGCTCATGATTTTATAAAATGCATCTGATTTTTTCTCAGATTTTCTCTTTAGATCGTGTTTTGCCTAGCTCTCTAGAACAGGAAAAGAAAGGTGCTCCTGCACCCAAACCAGTTCAGACCTGAAAGGCAGCTCTCATACACTCCTAGCCTTGAGGGTGAAGCTCCAGGTGAAAGGCAGCAAGGCAAAGGATATCTTGAAGCACTTTTGAAGCAGTGTGATCGTCGCCACTGTCCTCTCTCAGGCAGTTGTAAATCATGTTCTCCCACTCTTCATCCAGCAGACCAGAACTGACACAAGCTGTGAGAGAAAGTGCTTACGCACTTTCAAGCCAAGGGAATCCATACTATGCAACAGTGTTTGTGGGTTTATTATTTTTTTTTCCTAAGGTCACACTAAAGTAAATTGATTCCCTCTCCTTTTCAAAGACAGTAAGGAAGACTTGTCAGCAACTGAGTTCGGTGACAGGGAGCAAGAAACTTCTTAAAGTGAGAACATTGCCAGTCAATGGATAGCTTTGTACATGATTATATCAAAATGTTAATTTATGTTGCATAATTTCATACCAGAAGTATAGAAGGAACTTCAGCTCTACTGCTTAAAGGAGTGTCCGTAGGACTATGACCAGTATTTACATGGAGGTTTTTAGAAGAATGAGGATTATGCCAATGATATTGTCATTTGTTGCTGATAAAGCAGCTCCCTTCCAGTCTTCCCAGGACCCCTTGTATATATAATTTTCTTTTTTTTTTTTCACATGTCCTAGCATCACCTTTGAAATTATTTTTCATTTAATATTGTTTGAATTTTTTTCATTATTACTGTTCAGTGGTCATCGTCTGAGTTAAGGATGAAGACGGTGTTTCCATCACAATTTAAGTCAAGATATAATCATTTCAGCAAAGTGAGAATTCTTGCTGATTTCTCAGTAGGTGAGGTGTATTTTGCCTTTCACTTAGGCTGTTTATACCTAAGTATGGCTCAAAGCACTGTTTTTGTTCTTTTGAGGCTCTGTTTCTTTTGCTGACTTTCAACCCCAAAACACACATGTGATTCAGCCTCTAACTGGCACAGCTTCTTGCCTTAATCAAGTCTATCTTCGAGACACTATTATGAAAAGAGTCTTCTGTCTAGCCAAAGAGGAAAAATGAAATTTCTTAATTGGATTGATGTTACTGCATACATTTTAACTTTCAATACTGACACTGGTAAAGCAGAAATGAAAATTATCCTCTAAATTTAATTCATCTTTAAAGAATTTAAAAGGACATAACATGAATAGGCTTACTAACTGCACACAGACATGAATTGAATATATTTGCTGACTTTTTTTGTAATGTTTGTTTGCCATAGGCATTTTTGGGTTGCTTAAATCCAGAAAGGGCCTACTCTTTTGCTTTTGTTTTCAAGTCAAATTAGTCCTTCTGAAATTTTTGAATAGAATTCAATGAAAGATTTAACCAAATATATTTATTTGAGCATCCTAACTATCTTAACAAAATGACTGTCTGAAGTGATAAATCCTATGGCTTGCCTCAAGCTTTCCAAGCAAATTTTAACTTAAAGGTATATCTACACTGAAGAAACAAGTGGTCTGGGATACACAGTCTGATTATTTCATTCTCCTATAAGCAGCACTTTATTTTTTGTGGTAGTGTAAAATATATCAGGGGGATCCTTCCTGAATGGAAATTCTCTTTATTGACGTTCTTTCAGACTATTTGCTCAGCCTTGTACCATTTTGCTTTCTGATCACAGAATGAGTGTCAGCTTTTGTAGCTGTACTCCAGGTGTCATGAGTTGGGTAGATGAGAGAATCATATCCATGATTTTATTCAAAGATGGCATGTATAATAACATGAAGTTGTAGAAATGTAATCATGTAGGACTGCGTGTGGGAACTGGATTAATAAAATGTTTCCTCAACTTTCAAACTACAAAGCTATCAGATTCGTGATGTACATTATCCATAAAATAATTATTTTAACTTATGTGTCTACCAGTCTAATCTTACTTTCATATGAAGAGAAGGTCTGTAGAGACTTTAATAAGCTATCACTTTCGTCATGATTATCCACATTCACGTACAGTAGAGTATTTTTTGAATAATACACATTTTTCACCAGCATAAAGCTAAAGTAGCGTGTTTTTTTTTTTAATCTAGGTTCTTTTTCATGGACTCTTTTGACACTTGAGCAATTACAGGCAAACCCTTAATGGACCCTTCTACTCCTTATTCTTCTGTTTGTTTGTTTGTGTGTTTGTTAATTGGCAGAGCTCTTTCTTACATTTTTGGTGCCAGTGATAGGACTGTTATGTCCTATCACAGTGGTGTTGAGAAGGGTTAGGTAAAGAATACGAAAGGGAAGTCCTCTTAAAGAGGTTAAACTTACCACTCTCAGCAACCTGATGTGTCTGGTGTTCCAGGTATCCTCTGTGAAAAAGGTTGTTAAACATGAGTTTTGTTTACATATAATGTCATACAGTTATCAGCATAATCAAAAACTTATTTAATCCTTTTCTAATTCTAAAGTGATTAGCAAGGGCTGAGAAATCACCTTATCTCACTAAAACACAGGTATGAACACTGAGTAAATATTTTGGTAAACAATTATTCTACCCTTGCATATTCAGCAGTGTGCTAAATTATGCATAATCTTGCATAAGTAATAAGTGAAGGTAGCTTAAATTCAGGGTTTTTTTACCTGACCTATTTCTTTCAGTGCTGTTAGCTTCTTAAATCATGTATGAGCTTTCCGTAAGGCTTCAATGAGTAGTTCTAGTGGAGAGACTTCAGTAATAAATTTCAGGAGAAGACAAGTTTTTTGACAGGCATAATGCAACACATACAGAGTTTGGAACTCACACTCTGGGAATTTAGAGCAATCCTTGCAAAGCAGCTTTTCCCTGTTACATTAATAGAGAAAATGAAGTATGAAAGTCCTCAGGAATTACTGCTAGGTGTAATTTAAATAATTTACCAGAAGACAGTTCAGCACATGCATAGAACAGGGGCATACAGAGTTTGCCATAAGCAGTTTATAAATAAACTATATTCTGCTGAAGTAAGTCAGGCATAAATTATAACTATTCCTTTTGTGGCTATACTCTGTTCCTCATTGTAATAGTTATTTAAAAAAAATCTGGGTTATGACCTTCTACTAGAAATCATAGGCTTTGCCTGCCTTGTACCTTGCTTACGAGCATACTTACATTTAATAGTTCGGCTGCTATGAGATCAAAGTAAAATTACTATTGCTGTGGGAGGAAAAAAAAAAAAAAAAAAAAAAAGGAAAGTGCATTACATTTCTATAAACACTGGAATGTAGGTAGAATTGTGTAGCTCATTGGAAAAAGGTGTGCTCAGTGCCAAAGACCATTGACTAGCGTCTGCCCATTTTGTGAAACCCTTATGCACTTTTTAAAATGTATTATTCTATTTCTAGCCCTCAAGTGGTACTGAAAGTTAAAATGACAGAATAACTTGAAAGTACCATTAGAAAATGTGAAATTAAGATACTAGGGAGTATGCAGAGGGTAAAGAATTTGTTAAACACACTTGTAGATATTGGACAGCTCCTAGTACCGTATGCAGCACTGAGGTTATTAACAATTGTGCAGGATCTACCAGCTGGGAATGTTTTCATTCATTTCATCAGCAGGCAGAAGTAAGACTCTAAGGTGAGAGATCAGATGATTCAGGGACATTCATTGACTTTTGAGTATCAAATTGAGAGTATATTACATATATTTCAATCTGATAGATATAAGTACAGCATAAAGGAGAAGAAAAGATGAAAATGACTTAATATTTATTCTTCCCCCTTTTTAGATGATATCATATGCTATCTGACCCATATGGAACACACACAAACTTGATGATTCTGTTCCTGGGTTATGTATTTACCCTTGCTTTTTAGTCATACCTACATTTCTTAATTTGTAGCACTACATAATTAACACCTCTTGCCTGTCTAATTATAGGTTAGACATAAGAGCCACTGGAGACAGCAAGCAGTCACAGGTCAAAAAAAAGGACTTATGGTCCTTTTGTCATCTGGAAGTAACTCACACGCTCAAATTTAAGCAAGCAATTAGAGATTGTCCTATAAAAACACCTAGATTCTTGTTTGGATGTGCTTTTTTTTTTCCCTGAATAAGATGTATAAGCTATATTTCATGCTGTTATATAAAAAAATAAAAAGTATGAAATTCTTTAAAGCAAATTTTCTGATATTTTTATAAACTCTATATTATATGCATTTTCATTGTTGGCATAATAGAGTTAATACATAATAATACAGTTATATATTATACATAATTATATATGTATACAATCACATCAGTAATTGCACTGATTAAATATATATATGTATTAATGAAGCTACACAATGTATAATGTTTGTATAAATAATTCAAGCTCCGATTAACCCAGCATTCATCAGCTTGTCCAAGTCCCCTTTGTAAAACTCATGCTAGTGTAAGAATGAGCACAGGAGAAGGTTAAAAAACACCCGTGGTTTTGCATCTCTCCTCTTTGGAATATTCCTGTAGTGGGAGCAGGGGGACTTGCAGACTGTGCAGACTCCTGCCCACTGCTCCAGGCGGCCTCGGGGACAAGCAGGGCTGTTTTTTGGCTCTCTTTTCCACAGCATTGGGGATGATGCTGCAAGGCCTGGCTCCCGTGAGTGCAGCGCAGCCTCTGAGTGACATCAGGTTGTGTCCCCAGACCTCCCTGATGCTCAAGTTGCCCCTGCTCACCTCAGGCCAGGTTTGCACCACACAGCCAAGTGCTGGACCAGGCCTGGGAGAGACACAGGTGAAACACATTCTGATGGTGCCGGTCTGCTTTGCTTTAACTCGCAGCTTATATGGCTGAATGCTTTTATATGGGGACAAGTTCAGGCTCAACATCACATTTCTGTGATTAGGTTTTTGCAAATCTCATTTGCAAGTCTTTTGTGTTCACTTATTAGCCTACTGTAAAACTGATGAACTTCATCTCTGTATATAGTGTGTGTGTATATATATATATATATATATATATATAAAGTATACTCCCTCACTCCTAGTTTCTATGTTCAATCATATTCTTGATATTAGCAACTAATTTAACTCTTTATACTACAGCTTCATTTGTGGCATTTTTTGTTATGTTTTATTCTGTCTTTCAGAGAGCGGGAGAGTCTTTTCTAATTGCTGTTTGGAATAGAAAATCCCCCCGCTCTTTCCTACAAAATGGAAAGGTATTCTCCTTGCCCACAGTTACTAGGTACCTGCAAATACTCCATATACTTATCTTTTCCACTTAACTATTCTTTGAATATGCTAGAAAATTCATTTTCTTTTTTAAAGAAGAATTGATTCAATATCAGTATGATTAAAGCAGTCACGTTTTCTTGCAGAGGCTTTTTCTATTATTAAATTGAACTGTACAAAAATTAAGGAATATTAACAGGAAATTTCTCCTTAATATGCAATAAATACAAGTTGTTAGAACAATAAAAATGGTTAGTACAAGCAATTTAATTAACATCCTTACAAGGATCACCAAAAATAAAGTGGAAAATAAAGTAAAATCACTGTCATGATCCTGACCCTGTGTTGCAAATTAAAAACACAGTAAAGTGTCATAAATCTCAGCAGCTCAATTTGGGTTCACTTAATAGAACTATGACAAAAGCAAATGTTTTGTCACTTTCAGATTGTTGCCAGGAAAAATTGTAGTGCATAATTAATGACAATCCACTCTTTAATTTTGTGTATATAAAGACATAGGAAGATGCTACTGATAGCACAGGAACAATATCATTTTCACTGTTAGAGCAGTAGAACTATTTCATCTAAAAGAACGAGTCAGGGCAAGGATAATGGAAGGTGTCAGAGGCACAATAAATAAGATTAAAGTGGACAAGGAGAAGTGAAAAGTATTAACTGCATCAAAATTTTCAATTAGAAAAGCGAAGCAAATCCTGTATGAATCATTCTCTCCACCTTCTCTTAAACCTTTCTGAATACATGTAGTTGAGTTGCCTGAATATTTAGCACAAAAGTTAGCACAAAATCAAGCTCTATCAGAGTAATGAATTACGGTTTTATGTTGTTACTTAAGTCACTTTTAAGAATATGGCCAGGCATCAGATTTCTGAACAACACTGGGGAAGGCTAGTGGTAGTTAGCTAGTCATCTTTCTAAGTAGTCTGAAAGATCAGAACATCAGCTAGCAATGGCAAAATAAGTTATGTGCTACTGGATGCTATGAATCACTGTGCTTTCCTAGTTTTCTTATATGGATGATGTTTCTGAAGATGAAGATCCCACTGAAGATGAGCACTGCAGAAAATCCAGCATGAGATGAATGATTAGGTGAAGGTAGTTTTCATCAGCTCATTTCTGATGCACTTGTAACATGAATTGACATTGAATTTTCTCTATAATGAAGCAAATTTATCCACACGAGTCTTTAATTTTATCCCTCCCTCTTTTTCTTTTTCAGGAAATGTGACAATAGTTTCTCCTGCCCTAGGACAATTTCTTCCTGAGTTTCAGGGCAGATTTCTGCTTTCTGTAAGCAATGCAGATGTTGATTTTTAAAGCAACCATCTAACATGAAATCTTGGGTATCCAATTGTCATTTGTTACTATGTGTATACATCAAATCTTTACTCTTTCTGTGTGGCAGTCTTAGGATCTCCAAGCTCTTAGAAGTCTATGACTTCAACTCTTCTACCTGGAGCCAGCATTTGGAGCCATTGATCTTCTATCTGAGCAAACAGGACATCTGTAAAAGTCTTATTCAGAACCAGTCAGTTCTCAGATCTCTTGGTGTCACATATATGTCAGCAGTAGCTCAGAGAAAAACTTTTTACAGATGGGGATTTTACTTCTTCCTGGTATAAGGGAGGAAGGGCGTATAAGGGAGGAATTGGATTCTGCTCTCTGTTAGGAGGAAGGGGTCAAACTCTTCTCAGGGGTGGCCAGTGACAGGACAAGGGGCAATGGATACAAGTTGAAACACAGGTAGTTCCATCTCCATGTGAGGAAGAACTTCTATCCTGTGAGGATGCCAGAGACCTGGAACAGACTGCCCAGGGAGGCTGTGGAGTCTTCTTCTCTGGAGGTCTTCCAAACCTGCCTGGATGCAACTGGGTGCCATGTGCTATAGGTGCCCCTGCACGTTGGACTAGATGATCTCTAGAAGTGCCTTCCAACCTCAACCATTCTGTGATTAGGTTGTTTTTTGTTTTGATTTTTAAAACTTGATTGCAGCATATACTATTTATGCTGTTTTCATCTATGTTCTGTGGTTAGTCAAAACTGCAGCTACCATGAACTTTCCTAACACATTTGATTTAAATACTTTTGTCTGAAGTTTACTCAAGTTTTCTTTGAGCAGTTATGATAGAGGTCATCTTGTGTCCCCAAATATGTCTGCTTCAGAGCTACATGTTCTTTTACATAAATTTAAAATAAAACAACATTCTGAACTTTCAAATGTAGAAAATGGTATTAAAAAGCTCCAAAAAAGATAGCCTTCAAATCTTAAACTCAAGAAGTTAAAATCTGAAATGCACAGGAAGGAATAAAATGTCAAATTTATAACAATCTTCCTGTGTTCGTAGATTGCAGATATCTTATTTATAGAGCAACTTCTGTTTCTATGTGAAATTCTAGGTGGAATGAGGTATGCTGAACCAACCATAAATAAGGATCAATATTTTAATTTACATAGGGCATTTACACTGCAGATGAGATAAATGGCTAGATATTTCTGTTTTCCTGATAGAGGAAGCATCTTAAAATGGCTGAGGCATAGGCAATTAGTTTTAGTGTCACTGGTAATCTTAAAAAGGCCCAACAACTTTAACAACTCTCAGTGCCTGTGCTTTACTCTGAGCTACTTAGACAAGCAATAAAAAAAAAAAAAAAGAACTGTTTAGCTGCTTATACATGAAACCACTTCTACCTTGTATGATCTGAAGTAATTTCAAAATATTCTAGCAAATGCTTCTAATTTTACGGAAAATTGTGCTTTTTTTCCAGTAGAATTTCTTCTTCTCATAGTCTGTGTGAAATTGGATGGCATTGCGACGTCTCATCAAACTTTAAAAATTGGCCCTGTTTTTCCTCCGCAGTTCTTATACATGTGCTAATATATGCACTAGCAATAAGAATGTTTTCTTCCAGTAATGACCAAAATTCCATTTTAATGACTGCTTTTAAATCCTGGTGTTATAAATACACGGAGTGGCATTTGGTCACAAGGCTTTGCCCAAGTTACCTCTAGGCAAGGTTACCCTAAAAGTAAACTCTTGTGCCTTGTGTACCATGTGGTATTACCATTAATATCTCTGGTTACCTCTCAGTAAAGAGAAATAGGTTGCAAGGCCTCGTATAAAACGGGCTGCAGGAACCATTTGATTGTAAGGAAAGTCATAACGAAGAGAAGGGACCAAGGGCAGGAAGGAAGGGAACGAGGTACTGATAAATATTCCATAATGCCTCTTGGAGTCCAAGTAGTGAAGCCTGCCTGTGATTAGAGTACTAACAAAGATCAGCATTGCAGAAGCTAGCAGATGGCCACTCTGTATTCGCTCACCAATTTATACCAAGGAGAACTGTGAAGCAACAGCACTGGGGTGGTTAGTGCATAAAAATTTTGAAAGTGTGAATAACTTGAAAACACAAAAAAAAGCTTGAATATTGCTTTTTTGTGTGTGCGATCCTGAACAAAATGTATTTAGCTGTTTTGTTATCTGTATATATGTTTATGCATGTATTTGTATGTTTGATGCATGTACATAACTGCTCCTACCTTTCCATATTGAAAAATGCTCTCCAGCTTTCCTAGTTATAATGACACTGCAGACAAAGGTTTTGCTTCTCTTACGCATGCTTCTATTAGAATCGTACTGAATTTTACAGGTAGATTTTAACATACAACATAGATGTCACATGATACGCAGTATTTATATGTTGTTAATTCATTTATGTGTAAATCTCCACAGTGAAAAGTCATTAGATATTCCACTAATTGATTAGAACACCACCTAACAAGGTCTGCCAAAAAAAAAAAAATCTTAGTTTCTTATGTCATAGTTTGTTTGCTTTTACTTTTTTATTTTTTCCAGGCATCCTGAATTTAGATTTGAAGGTATGTGAGGCAAGGTGGTTGTATCTCACAACTCTTTCCTGTCAAGCAGTGGAATTGTAGAATTTAATGATTACTGATAGAAGAGTTATTTGAAATTCTTTTTTTGTCCATAGTT
>JAVCKT010030110.1:774-15709 GCA_032273925.1 Rhynchotus rufescens | reverse complement strand
TCGGGGTCTCATCCGGAGCGGGTACGAGGTGCTGGGAGCTCGGGGACTCCTCCGGAGCTGGTACGAGCCGCGTGAAGCGCCCAGCAAAGGCCGCCAAGGTGCCCCACATCCGTGCGAGGAGAGGGCAGTGAGCAGAGCTCCCCCTGGCCCTGCAAGGCGCTTGGACGCAACCTGAGCTGGCTCGGAGCCTGTGCTCGCAGCGAGGAGCGAGCGCAGGCCGCAGTAATGCAGTCCCACAGGGGAAAGCTAATCCGGGGCAAAATGAGCCAATTTTGGTGCGAGTCTGTGGAGGCGATGCTGCACGCTTTAGACGCAATTAAATGAAATAATTCTAGTGCAATCCTGTGGAGGCCACGTCCAGCGTACTTGCGACAGCTAAGCGATGTCCTTAGGTAAGTATGCTACCGCTGAAGTGAAGGGATGGGAGCCCACGGAAAATAAACTGCATATAAAAATAAGGTTGGAATTAGGTTAAGGAAACATTGTAAAACACTTTTGAAACCCATATTTATTATACAAAGTGCTCCTGCGAGCTGATGGCCTCTCACTGGTAGCTCGACCCTGTGCAGCGTGTGGTTCCTGAGAGCCGAGGACACGGTCGCATCTGCTGCCAAGAGGAAGACACAGGGCTGAAGTGTCGGCTCGGGAGGCCCCGGGGCGTGAGCTGCTGCTTGCTTACCCTGATCTTAATTCTTGTCCTAGACGGATGAGTAGCTTGACCCAGCCGGGTCATTTGGCTGCTCGTGGTACTCCCATGGCACTCTCCAACGTTAATCTTCACACCACCCTTGCGCAGTATTTAAAATGCCATTACTTCTTATGCTGCATCTGTGGTATACACATTAAAATGACTTATCTGGGCCACAGCTCAAATCTGAGTGGGTTTGGATGGGAAATGGGAATGATCCAAGCATTTAGCTATGGACTGAGATGCTGAAACATCACAGCCGTGGCCTTTTGGAGAACCTGAGCAGAAAGCGAGGGCAGGAGGTGAGGGGAGGCAAACGGAAGAGCTGCTGTCGCCCCCAGCAGCACAGCTGCCCTGGGCTTGGCGGCAAAGCGCCGCCTTGGAGCTGAGCTGGTATTGCACGGAGCTGGACATTGGCCTGGGCTTCAGTCACCAGCTCCGTGCTGGCTCCACACCAGCTCCAGCTCCTGCGGGACGGCGCCATCAGGGCACGGGGCTCCCCTCGTCCCACCTCAGCCCTCGCCTCAACCCGCAGCTCCCCGACGCCTCCTTTGCCAGGCAGGGTTACGGATGACCCAGGGGCATCATCACCTTGGGCCCCTGCTCTGGGCTGCTCCCAAGTCACTCTCAGGCTGCGTGAACTCCAGGTCTGAAGGTCCTTTCCGGGGGTGTCTGTCTTCCCATCCACGCGGTAGTGCTGTGAAATGTTGAAGATCCGGGTTGAAAGCTACCTGGATAAGGGAGGGATCAATAGGCTCTCCGTTTTGCATCCATAGCAACACATGCTTTGCCTATCATTTTACCCTGAACAAAGGCAAATTAAATACTTGATGTGAAAAGACTTCAGGTTTCAAGTAAAGAGGGGGAGGAAGGCAGCAGGCTGTGCCTCCAGGTGGAAACCTGTCACACAGAATCCTTAATACAATGCACTTAAGAAAAGTGTTGATAGAGCAAAACCTGCGGCTCTGTGAAGCCATTTCAGCTGCCGCTACTAGCAGTTTAGTGCAGGCTCACGGAGCCATCACTTACCTTTGACAAACAAATAAGCAAACAAGACAGTTCCTGAAAGCAATAATAATAATAAAGAAGACACTTTCCCCTCAAGAAAAGAGCCTAGGATCAAAACTTTATGTCTTGGGCTAATAACATCCTAAAATTGATTCTGATCTGACTTCTACTGGCAGAAAGCTAGAAGATCAGTTTTCAAGCTGAGGGTGAACTAAGTCAAACTAAAGTCCTTCCCATGTCCCTGAACACTGGAGGACTAGAGGTGCTACTAGTACTTTTGTGACATTTGTGATTACATTGTGTTTGGTGTCTGATGATCTAAGGAAGCCTCACCCACTTGTATGATTTAAGCTTCCTTTCTTTTTATCTGTTTTCTTTTTTCAAACTTAGTTATTCTGAAACTGGATTTTACATTAGTTAAATTAGGTAGTTAACATCATGAAATGGCCTGATTTTCTTCTTCTCTGTCCCTAGGGTTTTATAGCTATACAGCTATAGAATAAGCACAATGCTTAAAACTCTTCATTTCTTGCTGGGCTTAATTTTACAATCATTTTGTTCCGTACTTTTAAAGTGCAAATTGCTACACCAAAGGCAATGCATTGAAAAAAAAAAAATCGTTTCCTTGTTGTGAGTCTATCCACATGAAAAAAAAACCACCGAAATCCAAAATCTTTCTAAGTCATCACTCCGTGCTTTTCAAGTACACATACCCACGTTAATATATAGTGCTACGCTGACTCCAAATTCCAGTTTTTAAAGCTCTTTTCTTTGCAGAATGGCTCTAATGGTGCGAGCTGCAGGGCGGTTTGTGCTCTCAGCAGAGGGGCCCAAGTGCGTCGAGGAGCAGCCTGAGGGCTGGAGCAAGCAGCAACCGGCCCAGCCGTAGGGCCTGCTCCTGGTCCCGGATCACCGTGTGCCTGTTGTGTGCCACGAGCAGCTCCAGAGACAGCCCCGGGCCAGGCAGTGAGACCAGAGGCACTCGGCCCCTCACTCCGGACTTTGCAGTGTTCCGATCTGGACCAGCGTGCTGCAGGCCTGAAGCTCTGACGCCAACAGAGCCTGGCTTCAACGGAGCGCGGAGCTGGAGGGTGGCCTAAAAGACGCCTCTAGCTTGATCCTGCTCTCTCGTCAGTGTCAATGATGTACCCAAAGATGCGCTACTGCATCTCTAGCAAGGTAGGGAGGCACAAAGACCATAGTATTAAGAGAAGATGTTTACCGTTAATACTGTGCCGAAAGGTTGTGGATTAAGCCATCTTCCTGGAAAGGGGATGGAAAAGGAGGGAACGCAAAAACACAAATACATGAGCTATTGGTGCTACATTTCTGCTAGATGGGAACAGATGCAAAGGGTCTAGCGTAACCATGGGGAAAATAACAAACAATTTGTGTGGATATTAAGTGCCTGCAGTAAATTTACTCCATTGTTGCCCTTTGAGATACATTGCACAAGCACACTGGGTGAAGCACGAGGAGAATGAAGAAGATAACACATTAAACATTGGCTATAACCCCGCTACAGTTTTGTTCTGCTTGTCATTATGAGTCTGAGGCTTATAGCTCTATTCCTGGAAGAGCGTTGACTTTTCTGGCCGGTGTTGGGATACAAGGGGAGCCGAGGTGGTGCTGGCGAGGTCGCCGTGTTGGTGCACGAGGGCAGCAGGAGGGAGGGCAGCGGAGGCGGGCGCGGGCAGGGGCAGGCGGCAGGAGCACAGGGACAGGGGCAGGAAGCAGGAGCCCGCGGGCAGGGGCAGGCGGCAGGAGCACAGGGACAGGGGCAGGCGGCAGGAGCACAGGGACAGGGGCAGGAAGCAGGAGCCCACGGGCAGGGGCAGGCGTCAGGAAGCAGGAGCAGCTCGGCCAGGCGCCGCGCGGCAGTGCAGGCCGCCGGAGCCGCCAGCTGCCCGCGCACGGAGGCAGCTCCCTCGGGAGGCGCGAGCCGGGGCCCTCCTGCCCGCGGCAGATGGTGACGGGCCCCGGCAGCCCCGCGGCGTGCGCGGCACCTCCCAGCCAAGCGTGCTCGCACGTGGCTCTCCTGCGAACGCTGCGCACGCAAGGCCGGGCCTTGCCCCAAGGCCCTGCAGGCAGCTCCCGGAGAGAAGCCAGCTCCCTCAGGGACCACGACACATCCAGAGCAGGGCGAACAGCTCACAGGGAATGGGCTTGAGTAGCAGAGTCCGCTGGGCTGAGCACGTTCACTCGGTGCGGATCCCCTAGCCCGGCTCTTGTACATCAGCCTGCGGCGTCTGGGGAGCTGCTGCCCCTCTCTGTCCCGCTGCCCCCGCTTACTGCCCACACAGCCCTGCTGGTAGAAAAAAAAGGTTCATTCCCAAATCTTGGCATTTTCATCTTGGCAGTTTCATAGCTTAACTCCAGCTTCACTGGTAAGAGCAATTGCCAGAGCTCGTCTCCCTATTCTCAAGTCCTGCTGCTGTGTTTGGTGCTCTGGCTTCTCCAGGGACAGGCAGCAGGGCCCAAGCTTCTCCCTTCCTCTGCTTTCGTTCCTGTAGCAGGAGGGCAATAACGACCCTCTGCAAGAGCACGGGGATGCCTAACTGTAAAGCAGTCTGAACCTGTAATGAGAACTCCAAAGCACGAGGGTTTCATCATCAGTACTGGTTGTATTACTGTCTCTGAATGTTACATGTTGTTATCATTAAGAATTATTTATTATATGGCCCTGCCATATCTCATCTCCTGGCAGCTGGCACGATTGGCTGGAAATGATTATCTTATATTTGTTCTTTCCCAGCAATCTCAGTAAGATATACATATGTCTGAAATGTTAGAAGCCAAATTTTTGTCATTTCAAATGCATAAAGGATTCCATCTGATACACCTCTATTTTTCATGCTATTATACAAACCAAGAACTGAAATGTTAATGGGCTTTGTGAGTAATTTGTATTAGGCAGGGTGTTTTTTTAAAGTCATTCAGTGAGTACACTTTCCCTGTCTGAAAAGAAATTCTCTTCATAATTGTGAACATGCTGATAGTTGCTGTAATTGAAAAGAACCAATGGGTATCATTAAATTGACAGCACATTGAAAAAATACTATGAAAGTAACATCAATTCATATTTTATCACAAATAAAATGTCGTGTTTTTTCTTTGTCATGCTAGTTGGTGTTTCTGGGGCACTGTGTGTAGGAGGGTGGGTATATCCTCTTAGGCCGGTGTAGCAAAGGGAGCCGGCAGACAGCACAGCGCTGACTGTGTAAGACACAACATGTGTGAGCATGCACAGATACTAAGAGTGTCTGAGAATTTGGAGCAGAGTGTGCATAGCAGTAAAAGTGATCTATATGGTTTAAAAAAAAAAAGGCACTGAGCAGGGTGAACAAAAGGCACTGACAGTTTGAACTTTGGTGAGGGGTCAAAATTCTTGACCCCCTCCTCCAGATGTGATATCTGCTCATTGCCCCATAGCCCGTGGCAAGTCACTTACTTAACTGGGCTGAGGAATCACGGATAGGGCAGAGCGCCTGGGCTGACATCATGGCGTGAGAGCTGGTCGGAGCATGTTCCTTCCTGCTGGCTGGAGTCTGCTGCGTTCCTTGGGAAAGCAGCTGTCCCACCTCCGCGCTTCCGCCGGGCCCCCGTGCTGGCCCTGTCGGGAGGCAGCCCGCATGCCTTAGGTGCTGGTATGTAGCTGCAGCCTCTTCGTGCTCGCCTTGCAAAGCTCCTTTCTCCAGCTCTTTTCTATTGTATCCACCAGCTTTTGCTCTCCAACTTGGAGATGCAATCCTGTTTCTCAAGATCAGCCTTAGTTGCTGAGTTGATGAGGGAAGGGAGAGGGAGAAGCACTAAGCCTGGAGAAAGACACTACCTATCATTAAGAGTAGAAAGTTCAATATTTTTGTCACTTGGTACAGACACATCTGTCGGGATCCCACGCGCGCGGCGCGAGAGCGGTGGCTGCTCTGGCTCAGGAGCCGGTGCTCGTGTGGCTGGCGAGCGGCGCAGGGCGGGCGAGCGGCGCCCGTGTGAGCGGCGCCGCCGCGGCCCCCCGCCTCCCCGGGCCCCTGGTTGCGTCCTGTCTGAACGTGCTCACGGCTGCTCCCGCGCTTCAACTATTTTCAGCCAAAGGGAGTGGGAGGAGAAGGACTAGACGGCGGTGCTGGGACTGAGCCTGAGGGGTTTTATTCCTCCCAGAGCCAGACAAAACCTTCCTTACATTGTGTTCACAAGCATCCCGATTCATATTAAGTGTTGATGATGTGCATGAATTGGAGATCTAAGTGCTAACCTAGATTGTTCAGATCTTCAAAAAGCATAAGGACATCACCATGCAGCAGCCAAGCCTCACATCTATAATTTGGTATTTGACTCCCCTATGCCATCTCTTGGGTCAGAGCACCTTTCCTAATGACACCAGTGGCACTATGAGGGGAGATGGGTTCATTAGCAATACCCTGTTGGCTTACAGGAAATACACAGTATAGGAGCCAATTCCCCACTTCCTTTTCAGTGTGAAGGAGCTCAAGGTGAGAGTTTCAAGGAGAGAAAAATGTGTAGCTTGGCCTGTTAATATTCATGGGAAAGCCACCCTAAATATAGTCTTTTATGAAATATATCAAAAGAAAATTTTAATGATTTATTTTAAAGGGAATATTTTAATTTCAAGGAATACCAATTGTAGAGCTACTACAGTGTCCTGCTTGTGTAGAAGAGGACTAGAAAATGAAACTGTCTGGTGACTACTAGGCCAAAATGTCTCATTCATTAGCTTTGAGTAAGATGAACTAAACAGAGCAAGTCAAATAACTACCTGGCTGTGTACTGACAAGTAAATTGCATTTATACTTTATTTTTAATCATCGGAAGCACTATAAGAAACATGGAAAGTTGTTGGTTCGCTTTTCAACAGAACACGCAACTCAGCCCAAGAGTGTCTGCGTAACCTTTCTGTATCAGCTCCAGCAACCTATCTTTAGGAGGTCTGACATTTCATCAGCTCCATAAGAAATCCTAAAGTCGTGTGAAAACTGCCATTCACCAGGGACTTCCTTTGTTCTGTGCTGACAGTCGCTTGAAGAGCCTTGTTAATAGCCCTAATGGAGGCCCCCAGCTTTATCACACCTGTCAAGTCGCTCAGGTTTGCTGCTCCTACACATGAATACTGCAAGAAACTGTTCTCCCATGGCATAACTGAGAATAACATCCCACATTCGTACCGCTCGCTTTCATCCTGAGGATTTCATGTCAACTGAGATGACTCTTCTCTTCCTCACTTTATCAACACTTTAAAAGTCCTTCCTGTTTAATAACATTTTATTTTACTCCAAAGGATGCCTTTTACAAACAAAAGCATGGCTTAAATATCGCAAGCAAAAGCCCCATTTGTTAGGCCTATTAGAGTGTAGAGCAGTCTCCAGGTAAATAGGTAGAAATCCTAGTTTAAGGTTAGTCTGGCCAATATCTTGCCAGGTATACGCTGAGCAAAGAAGCTCTCTGCTGAGCTAGCTTGAACGGTGGGATAAATGACTGCAGTGGGCTCTTGCATTAGTGACTTCAGGAGCCCTAGATGTTGCTGGGCAGCAACCCGTGTCATGAGCTGTGCCAGTGCCCTGGCCACCTCTGTCCCCCTCCATGTGTTTCTGGTGAGGGGATGCCTCAGTGCTGTCTGCTAACCTCTCTACTGAGCCTTGAAGGAAATGTAACTGGACTTGGAGTGACATTCTCTGTTTCAACATTTTCTCCTCTTTGCAGCTATTTTTGATAAAATTCTACACAGGTAATCGTTTTTATGATCCTGAAGACGTTTGTCTCAGTTTTGGCACAGTCTGAGATACTCCTTGACAGAGGAGCTCATAAAATGTCCTGTAGTCCTGGATTGTTATAGCAGCCTCCATTTAGTGGGCTCCTTGCAGGCTGCTAGTCAAGAAAAAAAAAAAAAAGAAAAAAAAGGATCAGGAAGCACAGCTGTCATTCTGCCTTGTCAGTTCTAAAAGCAAGCAGGATAATACCATATCATAAATAATACTCATCTTGGATATACTCATCATCAAATTTTTGCATCCAAATTGCAGTCAAATTCATGCCTTTACACCTGCAGGGTTATAAATCGCAGAAGAATTTAGCCTGTTCCTTTTATCCCACAAATCACAAATGGAGGGCCTGGTTTTGATCTCTGGTGGCTATAAAATCGGAAATATCTCCACTGAGCAGTTGCCTTGCTGCGTAGCTGGTGTGAAACGAAATAATACTATTAATATCCTCCAGATCCTTGCATCCAAGCTCATCCATAATGTATGCCACCTGATTTTGCACTGCACTGAGTTTTAAAAAGAAGAAGAAATAGAACACATTGACAGATGAGCAAATCATGTATATTCTTAATGAGACAAAGGAAATAACAACTTTTCCTTAGTTTGAAAACATTAAGTGGCATTGAAAATTTTGAGGATTATGAGGGTGACCTAGCTAAACCAAAGGGAATCGACTAACTGCACTCACCTAAGCATAGAACTAGAGTGAACAGATCCTGGCTCCTCCAAGAAATCACATACAGAAAAAAATAATTCACAATGGCAGCTTTAAACCATAGTTTATTAATGCACTTTCCCCCACAGCAGAACACAAAAAGGAAGCTAGCAGTTCAAGCACATTAAAAACTCATGACTCCTCTGACTGAGACGTACAGATAGGCAGAAGTAAAGCACCCTTCTTTGGGGCTCTCCTTTGGCTACAAAGGGAAGCGGCCTGCGGGTCCACGGGCTGCCCCGGCACCTCGCAGCGCCTCCGCCTCGCGGCCCCTCCGGCTTCGAGGAGCTCGGGAAGCAGCCCTGGAGGGGTGAGCATCTGGACATTACCTGTTATAAGCTGATTTTATCACACCGAAAGCGAGCTTTTTAATGAAATGCTCACAACTCAAAACTGGGGTGTAAAGACATTTGCTATGATTTTTTGCTGGATAACATTGAATATGTTGAATTAAATACTGAAGGCTGTAAAAAGTTACTGAATATCCCTGATATTATGCAAAGTGAAATCCCTTACACATACAAGCGTTTAATGATAGTGTTTGAAAACAAGGCTGGACTTGCAAGATTTTAAGTTTGGTTTATAGCCAGCCCCTTGTACTCCAGAGGTGAGGGCCTCCCTGGTACAGTAGACCTGTCATAGAAGGTGGAAAAAAAAGGGCTGAGAGAGACCTGGAAGCTCTGAACCTGTATGATTTCCTCAGAGGAAGTCTGCTGTTTGCCATCCCCAGCTTCCGTAAGGCTTTAACTGTCTCTCTATAGTGCTTTTCCCCCCATTCCTCTATATTTTTTGTCCACACTCAGCTGTGGACAGATTCTTTAAACATATTTCTCAAGTCCTTTGCCACAGACATGTATTGGATGGGATTCACTTGCTTTTCTGAGCTTTGAAAGCTATTCCTTTTTACTAACCTCCAGGCAATCGACTTTTTCTTTCAGAATACCTTGTGCTGGCTTGTCACCGGGCACAGTGACAAAACCATGCAAGGAAAATTTATTCCCATAGGCTTTTTCCCCCACCTCTCCAAAGTATCTGTTACTTTAACTACTACCATTAACGTAGCATTCCTTCAGATGGCTTTCCTTTTTAGTATGTTCAGGACTTTGATTTTGCCTGGATAGAGTCCTCAGCCAGGCAGAAAAGAAACAAAACGCCCAGACTTTTTGCAGATTGCAGTAAACTGTAGCTTACTCTTCCCCAGCTGGTGCTGTGCTTGTCCTGGACGTGAAATCTTCCTACCTGTTTTCCGCTCCCTGGGATAGGAACAGGAGGCTCCTGGGCTTTCAGGATGTCTGCATTTTGCACAACCAGTGTTCCCATGGGTTTGCTTCCTTGTTGAAATGACCAGTGGGCCAAAAAAAAAAAAAAAAAAAAAAAAAGAGAGAGAGAGAGAGAGAGAGAAGACAAAGAAGACAAGAAGACAAAAGAACACGGCACAGAAAGCTGGAGCTGCAAAGCAGGATCGCTCAGGAAGAGCCTGCTTGCTGCACAGCTCCTCTTTGTTGCGTATTGTCTTTCCTCCTGTGATAAGGCAGGGAGCCCTTTTCCTTCAGCACAATGCTGGCTTGGTTCCAGCCGGGCTCCTGCTCCTCTTGCTTGCCTGCTCCTCTCACACCTTTCAGCGCACGGTTGGGGCTCTGCCTCAAGCAGCCCTGCACATGCGGCTCCTCAGAGGTGACTGAAGCCCAGGAGATCTGCGGGACCGTCCAGGCTACCGCTGTGGAGCCCCACAGCCTGACACAGGCATGCGGGATCCTCCAGACACAGAGGAGCGGCAGCGGTTCTTTGTGTGATTTTACACAAGGAGAAGAGGTTGATATTTATTGAGGTGGACCCTACAGGACACAGGGGACACATGCAGTGCTCTGATACTGGGAAGCACCCGTGGGAAACGATGGAAGCAGAGGGTGCTGCTGTCCCATTTACTCCGGCGAGCTGGGGCTGCGCTCCGACAGGGCCAGCCACCGGGAAGAGCCGGCGGGCGCCGAGGCTGAGAAATGAGGATGTAACTCGGCCCCCGGTTCCTCCTCACGCCTGGCCTGCGTGCAGAGCACCCGTCAGGCCCCCGAGGGCGAGCCTGCTCCAGCGCCAGGGGATTCACCATGCAGGGCTGTCTGATGCACGCAAGCCGCTCACCTTTGAGGTAACCTCTGCTCGGAGCAGTGCCGCCGACTCTGGCGCTCGGCACAAGCGGGATGTGGTGAGAGGTTTTCCAGGTGACAGCAGCGGCGGAGCCCCGCGGGTGCTGCTGCTGCTGCTGCCCAGCGTGGCCCGGCGCTGCGAGAGCTTCACAGGCCGGGCAGCGCTGCCCTGAAGGCGTGATTAAATTTTATGCTGCAGTTGCAAAGTAGGAATAACATGCAAAATGGGATTAAGTCTTAATACGATCTCACATCCAAGCTAGGCCTGGACCACCTAGCATGTCAGTGAGAAAATTCTGAGTATTATTAACATTAAAAAAAATGCACCAAACTTCAAAGGCAAGTCAAACCACAAAAACTATGCTGGTGATATTAAAGGCATGCTGTCAGCAGAGTGAGTCCAAATGTAACTAACTTTATTTTTACATTCTTCCGCTGGCTCCAAGTTATTTCCAGAATCTTTAAACTCGCTGACCCGAGCTCGGGCAGCAGTGAAGCAGGCATCAGCATTGAACTTTGCTCCCTCCTGGGACAGCAGCTTTTGTGTGCAGGGCCGGGGAGCTCTGCCCCTGGAAAGGACTTGTCAGTGGTGAGGAAAATCCTCAAAGGGAAATCCGCAATGCAAATAAATCCAGATTTGAAATTACTTGAGGCACAGGCAAACAAAAGCGGGGGATTTTTGTCCTACAAGGCGCCAGTTCTCTTTGTTCGGTAGGTGGGAAACCTACAGAATTCACAGGGCTTCTGCTTCCCCACGGATTCAGCAGCAGCTCACTCCCCAAGCAACCACAGTTCTAACACCCTTTATGTAGGTCTCACAAACCTTGAACTCAGCCCTCTCTTCGCACTAGTACAAGTTGGACGCAGTGTCTCAGTGACAATGAAATCAAGCTGTGCGTAGTAACAACCCCCTCCCCCCATGCCCCTTTAGATTCCAATAAAAGGAAAAGTCTGGGGGAGGAAACATGCTGAAATATGGGACTTAATGAAGTGCCTTCACATTACAAAACCCTCTAGAAATTTTCTTTTCTAAGGCTAGGGTTACCGGTTAAGCAGGAGAACCTCCACAGAGCTCAGAAGCACAAAGCTTGGCTCTGGGCCTGGCATCACACACGTGCTGCCAGCCCTCACGGAGCCTCTTCATGCCCCTTCCCTGCTCCATGCCCAGCCTGGGTCCCATTAAGGCCCCTGTGTGGCGCACGCGTGAGCCCCCTCACCTGGAACCCCGAGCGTAGGGCACACGTGTGAGGCCGAAACCCTGCAGCCTGCTCCTCATAGACGTTATCCAGCCGGATTCCTTTGCTTTGGGCACACTAGTGCCCAGGTGCCAGCAGTGCACAGGCAGAACTGGCAACTTCTTCCATCCTATCACACATTAATTTCTGCTTCAGTCTTCCAGGTCCTCAAGTCTCCTAGTCCTCACATAAGCAACAATCCGATCGGCCTTTCCTGTCACTCTAAGTCAGAAAAAAAATCACTAGAAGAAAGTAGTTAAAAGGGTACAAATGAAACTGCTATACGAAAAGGAAAAAAAAAAAAAAAAAGAAGTTTTATAGCGTTTCATCCTCTTGTTCTACTGCAGGCCAGTGCAAGAGCAGAGCGCACGCAAAGCTAAGAGCGCAGGCAAAGGATGCACCAGACCAGGAGTTTGCAGGGTGCTGTTTGCCTTAGAGAAATCTCACAAAAGACAGAAACTCTTCCCTAATGCAGCAGCAATTCAAAGCGCTCTCCAGCACCAAAGCAGATGATCTGCACCAGAACAGCAAGATGCAGCGAGTCTCACAGAAAAGTATCATAGTCCAATCGAGCTGTTGTCTACATCCTCTTTGAATGAGCACGTTTACTTGCTAGCAGCAGCACAGATTCTCAAACGCAACCTCTCTAGTTTCGTTAACCTATAAATATGCCATTTTTGAACGCCTGAACTGTATATAACTTCAGGTAGTTACCAATCATCAAATACAAAACTCTTTCTTCTTGAAAGGTGCAGTTACCAGGGTCTGGCTCCAAAGGCTTTGCAAAAGAGATTTACTGTCCCTTAGCCCTCAGAGCCACAGCAGTGCTGATACCTGCTGAAACAGGCTGATCTGAAAACAGACCTTAGATGTCTGTGGCACGGCAGTTTGCTCTTCGTGGTGGTTTACAACTTATGCCAGCAGTTTATTATTTAAGTGTATTTTCATTAGGTGAATGCAATAGAGCTTCTGCATGTGAGTTAGAAAGTAATGCAGCACTAAAGAAGAATTAAGAATTACACAGTTAAATTGCGTATTATCATGTAAATGGAATAGAAATGTCACATGGGACTCTGTGCATTGTTCACAGAGATAAATGCTGTGAACTATAAATACAAGTTCAATAAAGAGCCTTGTCAGTTAAGCAACTGAATGAAAGCTAGTCTTGGGGGCTGTTGTAACATTTCAAAATAAATACATGTACACACTTGGAATACCTAATAGAGGTAACCAAGTGACCATTAATTTCAAGTTCTTTGTAGATCTGTCATCTTATCCTACTTAAAAAAAAAAAAAAAAAGAACATCCTAACTGCTGGAGAGAACTACCCATTTGTGAAGTTTAATCTAAATAAATGAATATTAACCGACCCGAGATTCCCTGCCAGCACACGAGCGCGCAGCACTCCAAGAGGGGGAAGGCTGGTGCCTGGTGCGCTGAACCGAGCGCCTGGTGCAGCAGCCCCGAGCCCACCACGACGTCCCGCGGGAGGCGCCAGCCCTGGTGCTGCTGCCGTGGGCACAGCGGGATCCGAGCCCACCACGACGTCCCGCGGGAGGCGCCGGCCCTGGTGCTGCTGCCGTGGGCACAGCGGGATCCGAGCCCACCATGACGTCCCGCGGGAGGCACCGGCCCTGGTGCTGCTGCCGTGGGCACAGCGGGATCCGAGCCCACCATGATGTCCCGCGGGAGGCGCCGGCCCTGGTGCTGCTGCCGTGGGCACAGCGGGATCCGCGCTCGCGCCCGGCCCTTGCAGAGCGTCGCGCTGTCCCTGACCCGCAGCACTCTGCCCCACGACTGCCTCCTCTGCAAATACTGGTACCTGTTCAAAAAGCAAACGTGAGATACAAATCCTTCGCTCCGCACGCCTGCCGCGCCTAGAACAAAGCTCCTGTTAAAAGCACTTGAGCAAAACTGGGAAACTTTCCTGCTCTCCGATTCTGCCCTCACTCCCCACCGCACAGAAAGACAAACAGAAACAGAGGAGTGAGAGGTAGGGACTGCTGCGTCCTGAAGGAGTGCTACGTCCTGCACGTGCCTGACGCCTCTGCGGGCGTTTCCCTTGCAGGAACACGGACAGGGACTGGCCCTTTGGCTGGAGCAGGCTGCTTCACCTGGCTCCAGCCACCCCAAGCACTTTTGCCATTTCACTGCACAGCTTCACGAAGAAGACAGAAGGAAAGGCTGAGTACCAAGGCTTAATTCTGGTCCTTCCCGCTTAGGACGCCATGAGATAAAGCTCGCCCAGGTCAGCAGAGCAAGCCGGAAAGAAACAGTCTCTGCAGTCACTGGGGAAGCCTGAAGATGAGTGTTTCCCCTTCAGAGCTCAGGCAAACATGCAGGACAAAGCAGGTAAAACATTAACACACTTTACTGAAATATCAGTTTCTTTAGTATGTTACAGAAAAAGCTTATGAACATATATAATGTACATAAAAGGCAGACTTTGTAAAATAAAAAGGTCTTTTTTTTATAAAAAAATTAAAAAGTCAAAGTAAAGTGCATGAAACAGTTTTTTTTTCTTCTCCACTTTATAGTGTCAAAGTCTTAGTACATAGCAATTATCTCTAAAACCTGGGAGATTTTCTTCTGTCACCCATTAGTCAGTTATTTTACTGGTCAAATCAAACGATGGTTACAAACAAACACCGAAGAATCAAAACAGCTTAACCAGATGTGTCCACAACAAAGACTAGAACTACGGGAACATGGGCTTTCTATACACTTTTCTTTGACCAAACTTCACCACCAGCAGAAAGGTTTGCTCTAGTTAAAAAAAGAAACAATAGGAAACAAGCTTTATAAATAGGGCAGTTTTGCTAGTCAAGGGCTCCCCTATTGTGCAATCAGTTCTTGGTCCTTGAATATCAATGTCCATTTTTAAATATACTGTTGCAAAAGGAAGAATATATAAAAAATTGTATCCGTCTGCCTCCTTTGGAAGGAAAAGGTAGTCGACCCCAATCGAGATGAACACGACAGCTTTCCTACAGGGTCTCTTCAAGTGGGCAAGTGCACCAAGAGAGTTAAGGAAAACACTTGAGATGCAGGCTTTTTTTTTTTTTTAAGAAAAACAAAAAATAAAACCGAGAGGAAACGGAGACCCAGTGTGGCACTAAGAGGGCTGTAACACCGCGCGCATCTCCGGGGATGCCGGCAAACCCCGGCCGCGGCTCCCGGCGCGGCGCTGGGGCCGGCACGGGGCGCCCCGCAGGCGCCGAGCCCCGAGCCGCCGCGCACCCGGTGCCGCCCGACGTGCAAAGAAAAGGGGGAAACAAAGGGAAAGGAAGGCAAGGGAGAAGGCTGAGGCTGAGGCGCGCGGCCGCCGCCGCGGTCCCCGCGCCGGTCAGCGCGCGGCGGCGGCGGCGGCGGCC
>JAVCKT010030106.1:0-10662 GCA_032273925.1 Rhynchotus rufescens | reverse complement strand
TTCAGTTGGTTAATGCAGAGCTGATTCCCACTTACAGTTTACCTCACTTTGCTAATATAAAGGGAAAATAAAATAGGCATAAATTACAACTGCATCCACATTGAGAAGCACCAAAGGAACCAAATTCTATGTTCATACAAACGGATTCCAGTTTTCTGCCTTGGTCAATTCCTCCTGCGAGGACATTAGACCTGTGCAGAGGTTAATATAGATGTGCATTTCACAGTATTACGTGCATATACTGTAAAAATGCCACAAAGAGCCTAAGGACATCACAAGAATAGCCACAGAAGATAAAAGAATTGCTACCGATAGACAAGCAACCCTGAAGAGTTAAAGCAAATCTAGGAGATAATATATCTCCCAAGTAATAATATCTTCCAAATAATTTGGGAAGATATTATCTCCCAATAATTGGGAATTTGGGAAATCTCCCAAACTTACTGTCACAGAGTCTGGAAGCTTTCTCATTTTTATGTATTCTTTGGCCTTTGGTCTAAAATTGACCTATGTCACCTCCCCACAGTTGAAGATTACATTAAGATGGAAAGTTAAGGCCAGAATCCAGTCTTGGCAGGGTAGATCCATGTGGTTGGAGAATAAATCAGCCTCATTTCTGTATTAATTAAAAACTGACCGATCAAATCTACCTCATTTGACAATTCTCTTTTGTTAGACTCATTCTGCTGCCTTGTCCTAAACTCTGCAGTATCAGCATAACCTGCCACTCCTCTCCCACCCCTCGTTAATAAGGACTTTTCTTCCCTTCAGATTGTCATCTTGATTTGTTTAGTTTTAAAGATATAGGAGCCTGTACTAGCACACTTTGCTAACAATAGCATACAGAGCCTCAGATTTAATATTTCTGCCTAGGAAACATCAGCAGCAGTCTGTGTGCAACACATGAGGACATGCTGCTGCAGATCTCTCCAATCCACATTCGTTCCCAAGACTTGGTGCTGTAAGAATGTGAAGAGTTTTTCTTTCCACAAATAGATATTGCAGGGATATTTGTTTAAACCCTGGAGGTTGATAATCAACCATAGTTCACTCCAGCCCAGTAACTGCTTGGAAACTGCCAAATACTGGAAACAGAGTCCACGAACCATCTCATAAAGAGTACACGCGCTGCTGTGATGAGACGTGGCTATTAAACCTCCCATAGAGAACCACGTGTAGCTGATGTTTCCCAGTAAGCAGTTGCATAACATGGGGGAATGAGGATCTAAAAACCTTGGCATGACACCGTTTGGGAGAACATCTTTAATCTACCTTTTATAGAACTGCAGGGTGCCTGCTGAAAACTGGAGGAAGAACAGGGCAAATAGGTAAGACCAGCAGTACTAGGAAAGACTTATTCTGTGTTTCTTTAAAGAGGAGTGCTATTAAGGGAACGTCACTTTTATTTCTCAATAAAAGACCGTGGGTGATTCCCATATGGAAGGGTGGAGCTTTACTCTGAGAAGTTGAACTTAGCAAGAACTTCTTTCCAGAGGCAGCCCAACTGAAAGGGGATTTCTATGATCTTGACATGTCCTTCAAAAAGCTTGTGAGGCCAGTAAATAAATATGGCAACTGGCCATCATGGCTGAAGCCAAGAAACACATAGCTATATTTTTTTTCTTTTTTTTTTTTTTAAATGTTGTCAAATGTCATGACTGAAATTTATGAGAAAATGCTTCGCAGTTCCCAGGAAGCCTAGGAGAAGCAGCCTCTCTATTAGAATTAAACAAACAAAAAACACACACCCCAAAATCTGACAGCATAATAGCGCAGTCTCAGGGGAATTAAAAAAAAAAAAAGAGGAATAAAGGAATGTGTTCAGAAAATCCAAAAAGGCATCATAGCATTCAAAATCAGGAGAGGAAAGGACAAGTCATCTTCTCATCTCTTTTTTTTTTTTTTTTTTAAAGCAATGTATCATTACCTATTACTACAAACAATTAAAGTAGCAAAGAGCTTAATAAGGCTTATCAAAAAAAGTTAGAAGAATGAAAGATAAAAGGTGCTGCTGGAGTGTCTTTCATAAGGTCACCTTCTGCAAAGAACAGTCTTATGGCTCAGTTTAAACAACTCTAAAATCTCTCCAAATCACTGTACGCTTTCAGATCTGTTATTCTGTGAGGTCTAGGCAAAGGCCAAATACTATTTTTGCCCAAGAATGACCAGAAGAAAAAAAAGGAGAAAAAAAAGAGGAAAAAAAAGGAGAAAAAAAAAGAGGAAAAAAAAAAAAAGCAATGACCAGCATCCAAGGCCACAATCTTAGCTTGATTAGCTTGTCAGAGAAGCACCTGCCACAGTTTCACAGTCTTTCAGAACTGACAAATTGGCCTGCTATGTAGACTGTGCAAAAAGTAAGACGAAATTAGGTTCACTGTCCTTTGAAGCTTCTGGATTACGTACCGAGAGTCACACGAGAAGAGGCTAAGCAGTGGATAACCTCTTCCGAAATGGTGTCGTCTAGCCCAGAAACATCTGAACAGAAACACAGCAAACACTCCAAAATGAATTGGACATCGATTTTGGATGAATCAAGCAATATTATGCAAAAGCTATTGCTAAAAATTTCCTAAATTCCTTCAAAAATGTGTTCATACTTCCAGTGGAAAATGTTTTTTTGTTTGTTTAAATCTTATATTTTGTCTTATTTTATCGTCTTCTCTACTGAACTTCATAGTAAGCCTGGAGATGTAGCATCATTAGTTTTGGGGTATGACACATACCCCAAACATATCATGGTAATATATTTGCTTTTAACTTTCTAAATAAATTTTGCTCAAATAAAATCAATTTGTGGTAGTAGATTTACATTTCAAGGGCTTCTGCATGCATTAAACCAAAAACTAGAAATCTGTTATTGCTGTAACATCTACTTGTTGTAGTTAGGTATTGATTATCAAATTCTGAAGCCGCAGAAATCCTCAGTACCATAGAAAATTAAGGACCTAGACCTCTAATACACAAACTTTCTAGCAGGAACCCCAGCTCAGGGCAAAACTACTACCGATGTCTAAAGGATTTGGAATTCACTTGTGCATCTACAGCGATAAGATCGGAAAAAAAAGTCTTTGAGAAATCATGCTTGATAATCACTGATTGCACTTGAGAGTCTTACATGACTGTGTTTGCTCTTCGCTGTGTCCTAGAAACTTAAAAAAATCAAGTGGCAGTTGTAGTAAGAGAGAATATTAGGACACTTGTACAAGGCTGTATCTTCTGAGGTCTATTTTCTTTTCTATATTTTGTCTGCTGATTCACCCAGGGAAACCATGAGAACACCAGAGGAGCTAACCTTTGGCTGGAAGATGCTCCTGAGTGTATTGCTGTCCGTCTGCTTCCCATTTCCTCCCACCAGGCTTTGTTGTGCGCTCGGGAGGAACCGAGTGTCTCGGCCCAGGCCGGAAATGGCTGAATATCAAAGTGGTGGACAAAACGCAGACACTCACAGCCAAAAGCTTTGCATGGTGTCATGGTGGCAGTTTCCATTTCATTCAGTATATGCCTCGCACATCTATGGACAGAAGGTGGCTCTTCCGGCTTGTGAAGTCAAGGTAATATTACAATTAATTTTAAGAAAATATAGCAAGTATGAGCTTCCTTTTTCCACACATGAACATTTTTCAGACCTAGTCTCCGTATCCATCATTGAAAATACTATCCTTGGACTTCAACCTTACACAGTAAATCTATGAGCTTGACAATTCCCAATAACCCTCAAACTCAACTTAAGTAATTTATATTATTTGGCATGATGCCTCCAGAACATGAGCCCACCAAACATAACCTGACATAATATTGTAGAAGCCAATCTCCTGAGGACTTTTGGCAAAAACTTACCCACAGCTGGATCCTTCTTACATTTAAGGAAGGACTGCATCTCTCTGAATTTTAGAGGTACTTCAGGTGCCTCCTCAGCTCTTTCAATTCAGAGTCACTCATACTTTCACAAAGGGAATGCCAATTTCTCTCAACCACACTTCAGTCTTCAAGTATAGTATGGTACATTTGAAAACTAGAGTGGATTTTTCCTTAATAAGTATTTCCTGGCTTCTAAACTACATATGGAAATCACTAAATGAAATTCTATGGCCTGTAGAGGGTCTGGAACTATAACCAAAAGGGTCCTTTCTGACCTCAACACTTTAACTTACTGTGCACCATCCTATAACAGCAAAAGGAGGTTATTTTTTCCACATCATTTTTACAGCATTACTTAGGTCCTCAGTAGACAGTAAAGCAGGTCCAGCATGTTATGGATTTTGAAACCGGTCAATTTGCGTGTGAGAAACAGATGGAGAGAAATATTGCCAGGAGGCTACCCACTTTCTAAGAAACCAATGGCATCAACAAGTATAAAAAAAAGATATTTTCCAATTAGTGACAGAAAGTCTAACAGTAAGGAAGTCCTCCCAAAGAGGCCATCCTGAAATACTTTCTGGACACAAGTTATGATAAAGAAAATGTATCAATGATTATGCGATTATAAGAAAGGCAGCACCCTGTTCACACTGTTTCAACCAAGCACCATTTCAGGTATTTGGCATGTTCTCAGAACATACAAGTTACCTATCACAGCAATCTGCATTGTCACATCGTTTCTTAAGGCTCTTCTGCATCTCTGGTACAGCTGCTGCCTTTGCTTACCTCTCCCTGATAACGCACTGCCTGCTATGGGTGGGCCACCTTTCGGGAGTCTATGGCTGTGTATCACTGAATCAAACCATATCCTGGTTTCTGATGGGCAAGATGGTCAAAGCAAAGTCTTTTGGCAAAGTTTGGCAACTAATAGCAAATTAGTTGCTACCAACTAATTCTACAGCGTCACGGTTATGGTGCTCTGACTAGCTTCTAATGCCACGCTGTCCTGCTAATGCTCAGTCTTCTTGAAGATGGGCCCTTGCCACCAAGCTGACAAATTTGGTGGAGTTCCCTTGTGTACCTATGTATATCTATTGTTGTCCCATTGTATTTATATTTCTACAGGAAAGCAGACACATTTCAAACCATGCTGCAGCAAGGGCTGTTGGAGGCCTTTGTCTTCTACCCCTTCCTATATCTCAAAATAATCCAAAAAAAGGATCCTGTTGCTTGCCTCAGATTCTGAAATGGATCTTCCCTTTCCTTTGGTGTCAGAAAGTTCCCACAATGGAGATTTCCTTTTAGTTCTCTATCTTTTTCTCATGCCATGGCATATACTCCATTGATGCTGTTTTCCTCTTAAGTTTCTAGAATGGAAGATGCACCAGAGCCAAGTTTAACAGAATGTCCCAGTTCATTTAACCAGTGTTGCAAAATTCAGCTGAACTCTACGTTAAGTAATAAAAAAGAAGTTATAATGAGACCTTTCTTTTACAATGTCAAAATCTAAGGACCTAAAACTGTGCTTATTAAGGATGCTTCATCTTCATTGTACAAAGAAGTTGTACTGTATTAGGAGATATGGCTAAAATCTAAAGAAATAATAAAAATAATACTACCAGTTTCTCAATAAATTGTAAATTAGCTATTAAGTTACTCATACTTTGTCCTGCTAATATCTCAATTTCTTGTAAAGATGTTAAGCACTATTCAAAAAACTGAGAAAGTCAGTGGTAATAGTATCTGGAAGAAGATTAAAGAATTTACAATATGGACTATACAACAGTACAGCAGAGCAAACCCTAATATAAGATTACAGATGGTACAATAAAAGTTGAGCTAATTTCATCTGATCAGCTTCAATCCCTATAAATTTATTTGTGGTAGTATGTAAAATATGCAAAAAATGTCTTCTTTAATATCAATATTGAGCATGAATTTGTCTGGATAAAAGGTTTGACCTACAAAAACAAACAAGAAAGAGGCACAGCGCGCTCCAATTTGAAGGAAAGGATGCATCATTTAAGTAGAACAATCCAGTAATTTCAATATTGATGCCAAAAGAATCTGGACCAAAATCACACCCATATAAGTATTCAAAAGCTCAAGTAGTAGATCTTCATCCAAGAAATAGGATCAAACATTTTCTATTATTTTTCCGTCTGGCTTTAGAAAGACTTTCTGGAAATGTCAAACTAATACATTTTACACTTGAGATAAGAAAAAACAATATGAAAACACGCAGCACAAAATGTTTTGGGACTCTAAATTCCTTAAGTATAATAAAGCATTATTTAAAGGCTTGACATGAACTTGCCACAAAGTAAGATACTACTGAGAGAGTCAGGCAAACAGCTATTTCACTACTCTTGCAATACAAGTAATAATAAACTATGTAAATGGTGGGGGGGAAGAAGGGAGAGGATGGGGAGGAGATTAACCCAACTCCTCATACAGAAATTTTTGATCATATACACTATTTCTATATCATATACAGTGCCAGTGCCAGCAAATATGCAATATTTGGTAGTCTGGCAATCATAGTCTGAAACATCCTATTTGTAAAGTTAATGTGGATATTGATATGTGAATACAAGTTGAGGTTTTGCTGACCCAGTGAACCATTTTGCACCATCTGGATTTAAAGTAACTCCTTGGGGAGATAGTAGCCAAGAAGACTGGAGCACTGCAGTTTGAACAGGAGAAACCTGAAGACACCTAAGGATCTGTGTGTCCGTTTTGCTACAGGAATGTCTAACATCAAGAAGAAAACATGTTTGGACTTCATGGACTGATCCATTTATTTTTACAGGACGGAGGTAGAAAATATGCCAGCCAACTCATACGCTGATTTTGTATTTGATACATCTACCCTGGCATTTATGTGCAACCTGAAATTTTAAACTTCTATTTAAGGAATGATGTTGAGTTGTCACAAAGATTACTATAGGCATAGATAGTAGATGATGACAACAGTGATAATGCAAATATTTGCCACAGGGATGAACACTTTGACACAAAGACCCACAGTATTTGTAAAGCCACATCCTGCAACTCGCATCCACGTGCTCTTTGGTTGAGATGCAGAATTTGATGAGTGAGGCAGGATCAATCTGTTAAATGCAATTTCCACGAGTATGGGGAAGTCCAAGCAGCAATGAACAGGAGCCCAGATGACCCAGGAACAGTAGATAGAGACAGAATAATTGAGGGTCTGAGAAGGTCTGAAAGAAGCTCCTAGAAATTGTGGAAACAAAACCCTTTCTGCCTTCTACAAATAAGAAAGTTAGGCAAACGGGAAATGTATGAGGCAAAATTTTAAACTGAGACTTTTTCAGTTGTCACTTTTACCTCATGCTAACATATGAAAAGGTTCAAGAAAGGAAGATATACAACAGTATTAGATAATGTTGAGTTATCCCAAATGGGCAAATATAAAGTGTAACAGGACAGCCCTTCAGAGAAATAACCCAACTTTTTACATGAAAGAAAAGGGAAAAAAAGGCATGTGTTTCAAAACAAAACAAAAAATCCCACACAGTTAATTCTTACAACTTCCTAATGCGGAGCATAATAAAGGAAATAAGTGATGAATTTAGCAAGCTAGAGTTGCTGCATCCTTCGTTTTAGACATCAAACAACTCTACCATGTTGCGTCAAGCAAAAGAAACAGGAAAGGAGATCATACACAGCTCGAGTTCCTTGGCTCCAATGAGGCCAAGGCACTGCGACTAAGGAGGATGGAAACCCTATATTCTTCCTGTGGTGCAGGAAGTACTTGCAAACATCTCAGGCATATTCTGCTTTAGAAAAGCATAAACAAGAATACAGTGCATGCACTGCTTCAGGCCATGTAGGGGAAAAGTGAGGCAGCCTTGGATTCAACCTAGAAGAGGAGATGGCAGGGGAACTGAGTCATAGCTTAAAACAACAGGATTAAAAAGTACTTTTGGGAAGGGACAGGAACTGAGGTTTCAAGGGGGGCAATTCCTAAGGAAGGAAGGACACCTACCACCTATTCCAATAATATTTTGCATTTATGTAACTGCAGTGGCTGCCATCCAAGGACCTGAAAATACCGTAGGGTTTCCAGTAGGATAGATTTCAAATTCCAGTGTTGTCATGCAGCACTGCTCCTCGTTTACGAACGTCCTACTCGAGGCACAAAAAGCCAAGAGTTCCAGTCTGGACAAAAACCCTGGCCTGGAGCCAGTTTTACATCTCTACCTTGAAGCCACTGCCGAACAGGTATTGACTTTGCAGATGGATGTACCATGCTTACACCTTTATGGACCACCCCCCTTCCTATACTTTTATATACATTCATCATATGAAGAAAAGCACAACATCTATAGCTACCACAGAGCTTGTTTTTAAGAATAGTCTTTGGAAATATATGTTTAGATCTGTTTGTTGCCTCTTTAATAAAGGAATATCCTGGGCAACGGCAGGAACCCAAAACATTATTCTCTGCTACTCTATCCTACAATTAAGATATATGTAATTCCTCAATATATGCAAATTTACACAAACTATCTCTGTGCTTGCTATCTATTTGAATTTGTATGAGAGAGGGAAGCAATAAGTCTAAAGCTTGGAGGTGCCTACAGTAAAGCAGGTATCAGAAAAATAGAAGAATTGAAGGCAGTTTTCAAATGCACAGCTCTCTAGCTGAGCTCTGTGCGCTTCACAGGGAGCATTCAGTACAATACCCATGTCCAGAATGGTCCTGAGAAACTCATTTGATCTTCTTCACTGTCCACTTCTATGAAACAAGGATTATTCCTTGTTAAACGCCCTTCACAGAGCATCCTCAGATTTAATAACTGACTGAACAGCAGTCGGCCCAGATATTGCTTAGTTCTATTTCAGCCCTTTTTAACTATTATTTTAGGATAATTGTCCAGTCACATTACTGCTTTTTGCATGCAGCTCACTGACAAAAAGTCCCTTTCTGAGCATGTTAGAAACACTTCCCACATCATGTCTGATTTTCTGTTCAATTTCAATTCTAGATAGCAAAGTACTGAGTAAAAAGCTCAAGGATCAGGGTCGAGTAACAACACTGACTTGTAAGGATGGAAATAAGGAGGGCAGGAAAATGAGTTTGGTGACAGCAGCTGGACAACCTGGACTGCTGCTTTCTCTTGAGACTCTTAAAACAGCACAATTGGAAGGCTGAGGATGTCTAATCACAGCAGCCTACAGCATTAAACATTATGACACCTTTAGTGCTATACTAAAAATAAGTCCAAACTCGAACAACTCCAGATAGACCTGATTCAAATCAATTCTCAAACAGTGACATCTACATCTCCAGGAATTCACTTTTCCAGATATACATTAACATGCAACAGGTTACAGGTGCCTAAACTTTTGCAGACAAGTGGAGTTTTTTAAAAATACTGTTGTTGTTTTATAGCAAAGGAGAGAGGAAAGAATCAATGTTGATGCCAACAGCCTTAAGAGGGGTGTTTCCTTAATTGAATAGCGTTCTGTGGAAAGAGGAAATAGAGCACTATTATTACACTAATAACTAAATATCTCTGCACATTTCTGGAAAAGGAGTAGCCTTCAACTCATTCAAAAAAAAAAAAAAAAGGTGGGAGAGAAAAAGAAAGTATTAATGGGAATCCTCAGTATCCTCAGTAATATTATCTAAAGGCAGAGTAATATGCTTGAAATGTGCTAGCAGGGACTGCATATGCCGCAGCTTGTACTGGTCATCCAAAGAGGAGACCAAGTGGCAGCAGGACCCAGGTCCTCCTTCCTCCTCAACTACAACAGCAGCTAGTAGCAGCAGGAGTGATTCTTGGTCTTTTTTGTCTACCAGAGACACTGGAGGGAAACATGAGAGCAAAATCCTCAGCTCACAACACAGAAATCAAGAGCAAGTTCTGCAAATCCAGCCCCGTCACAACCGCGGCTCTCCTACCATAACCCCACAACGTACCAAGTGCACGGATGGGACAATGAACTACAGTCCTTAGGAAAGGAAACCAAGCTTGCATTTAATCAGAGACACATGACATGCTAAAGGATGGCTTCTGATTAATTGAAAGCTACTTGTGCTTATTAGGCATCAAAGATCTTAAGTAACTCTGCGTATACACTGAATTTTTGCTTCTTTGCTTTAATGGCTTGATAGGCACTTCAGAAAAGTTAGCTGAGCTCAGCAGAGAGAAAATCAGCATGGAAACTGTGCCACTATAGATCTGCGAATCTGTAGGGAAAGTACTCTGTGTGTAAGCTCTTGAACACAAAGAAAGCAAAACACATACTTCAAAATAAGAAAAAAAAACTGACAAAATAAGAAAAAAATGACTAAAAGATACCTTCTCCCCCTTGCTCCCTCCACCCCATCACGTTCTATGCCTGAGGCAGAAATCTACATCAAATGGCCTATAGAGTTTAAGGGGAGGAGATTCCTCCCAACAAAATTAGCTACAAAAGCACACAATGTTCAATGAGGACTGTGAGGAAAAGAAAGAAATTAGACCTTTCAAAGTCAGGCATTTTATTACATATTCAGCTCACCATACATAAAAAAATCATAACCAGAGGGGAATAACATTCCCCATTTATAGTCATACATTTCTCATCATTCAGCTATATGTTAGACAAATCATCTACCGTGGTTATTAAGTCAGACAAGTCGTCATATATACGTGCCCATCACATCTCAGTGCAGTATCTCAGAGTTTCCTATCAAGCCTCTGGAGACCTATCTCCACAGCTATACTGAGACATTTAAGGATTTCTTCTCTGTCATCACATCCCTATGGATGACAGATCACTGGTGAA
>JAVCKT010030103.1:0-12884 GCA_032273925.1 Rhynchotus rufescens | reverse complement strand
AGAATTTGACAAGCCACTGCTTAAACAGGAGAAATTACAGCTTTAACTTCAGAAGTGTCGGGATCTTTTGAAAACTCTAGTTTATGTCAGCCCTGCAGTAAAAGGGCGTACAACAGCAAATCGCTACCTTTTCCCCCTACTTGTTCAGTTTTAAATGCACGGTGGTTTAATTTTGGGGGTTGATTTGTTTGAGAATGTTGCAGTTTTTTACTTAAGGCATCTGTTTGATTTTTAGAATTTGCTAACAAAGAGGATTCCTCACTGCCTTCCATTCCAGTTTTCTCATTTTATAGGAAAAACAAAGGCTTGTAAGCACCCAAGAAAAAAGAAAAAGCCATAAATAATCAGTATAATTAAAGGAAAACACAAATACATCTGCAAAAGATAAGACTGAGAATTCCTGAGAAATGCTGCAAGCGAGCAGCTTTTCCAATGTAGTTCAAAAGAAGAAAGCCATGAAGCTTCCCAGTCTTCAGCAAAGACATGGAGGCTCCTTTACATCAGAATCAGCTTATAAAAAAATTCCCCTACCCACTTTTCATATTACAGTCTGCCAAGTCCATATTCTGTGTGAGAATTTTAATGAAATGCTACATTGAAGCTTAACAAGTAAGCGGATATAAAAAATTTAATAAATAGGTAATCCAAAACATAGCTAAGATAGAATCAAAATTTTACACAGGAAAAAAACACAGTAACTATCAATGGAAAGATAAAACAAACTTTGCAAAGTGGTAAATGACAAATACATGATAAATCTCTCTGGAGAGCTTTAATCATGTTCTACTTTTTAAAATATTTTACCATTACTAATAATGTTTTTGAAGTTCAGAAAGGAATAGAAGAGAATGAGGTACAATGAAAAACCATCCACTTAACAGCTGATACTTACCTCAATCCCTTTTGAACTTCCAAAATAAAGATTAGGACCTCCTCCAAGATCCAATAAACTCAGTGGGAATTTCATGCAAACATGCATCACAGCATCTGGCTGGAATATCCATTAATGCACTATTCTTTTTACCTTCTGTGCATTATATTAAATATTGCAGATACCACTTACAATCTATTCACATTAACTAAGGAATAATAATAAAAAAATTACTTACCCTATGTTATCACATATCAGAATATTTTGTATACCTGGATATTTTCTCAATAGACAGATTTGTGTAAATACTACTTTTGCTTATGATATATTATTTAAACAATAATACTACTGCAGTGACAGGCACCAAAAAGTAAACAGTGCAGGGCAGGTTATATTCCGAACTGATAAATTAGAATTGAGATCAGTTCTCAAGCCCAAAACATTTACAGCACTAAGCTCTAACAGAAATCACAGGAAATAGCACTAATCTCCAGTACATTTAATCTAAAACCAAAGAACTACTTCAAGCAAGTACCTCATCACACTTTGGGGACTGTGAAACTCCCAAGACTTGCTTTGTCCCTGTCATTTTGATTAACATGTGCAAAGCGGAGGACATTTTGTCTTAAGAGCACATCTTCTCAAATATGAAAGAAAACAAATAATTCATGAAGACTAGGTTAAATCTATTTAATACTGATTCTAATCTAAAAATCAAGTCTTGGAGGTATCCACTGTAGTAGTTTTCTGAAGAAAATAACCACAAAAAATCAAAGCAGATGCAACTTTTCCTTGCTTCTTAAATGAGAACAAAAGAGCACCATGCAAGTCCTCACTGGGCACTGTAACACTCTGATTTATTCAAAGAAGTTACTAAGGCAAAAGTGAATAAAAACTTTAAAACTCTAAGCCTAAAATGAAGTGCTTATGAAACTCTTCCAAATATTTTGTTCCAAAAGCAACCATTTTATCAGCAGTAAATGAAGACAGGTGCTATGAAAATCAAAAAATTGACTTTTTTTTTTACAGTAAATTATAAAATGTTGTTCAGTCAGAGACAGAGTCTGAAAAAGTAAGATTTGAGGGATGCTGTAAATCATAAAACCTTTCTTAAAAAAAAAAAAGAAAAAAAGAAAAGAGCAAACTATTATGCTTTGCTCTAGAAACAGCAAATACGGAGATTTGCTTCATCAAGCACTCCCGGCAAGTAAGTTTTATATAATTTAGATACAGAGAAGGGGTTCGCTTGGATTAAAATACAGTGAATAACCAACCATGATATAATGAAAAACAAGCAGGATCTACCTTTCTAATTAATTTTCCTTCTTCACCTAGACTGTTGCTTGTTATGCTAATGTGAATCTTAACCTTAATGAGAAATTTCATACCACCTTGATTAAAGATACTGGAAGTATCAATATTGTTTTCATTTTGGTTTATTTTGATGAAGAGTTTCACTGCACTCTCAAAACCCTCAGTAAATGTACGGAACTTTGACAGTGATGGAAATAACCTACCTGCAATACAACTTCTCTAGCATATGTTAAGAGACTGATTTTACTTCATATTTTTAAACGAGAATTATGCTATTAAGCATGTTACAAAACGATGTTCTCTGCAGCAAGTGTTCCTGCTATTTTTGTAAATGGAGCTTGTCTGGAGCCTGTTTAAGACATATGCTCTACAATAACACTATACATGCATCTTTTTAAGAAGTTCATGAACTCAGCATAGTGAGGCTATTGAAAATTTATAGAATTTTTTGAAATAAATCAAATCAACTTCAAATAAAATTTTCTGAGATTTCTGGGAACTTTAGGGCAATTTGCTACAAATACATACAAACAACACTAAATTAGGCCCAATATTCTGCAATCGCATCTACCAACACAAAGACTACAAAGCATGACGAGACTTCAAACATATGCACGATGGACACAGTTTAAGAATTATAATTAAAAATTAAGGATTTAACATTTTTATAGTGCTCAAATTTTAAGGAAAAAAAGATTTATTTCATGAACATCTGTCTTTTCAAATTAAACACACACTCCATATCCTTTAAGTTGTATCTTCTTCTCATTATATTGTTTCTCATAGCCACTAGGCATCAGCAAGTCCATTGGAAATCAGCAACAAATTAATACCTGAAACACCGTTAAATGATATGCTTAAAGTCAATCTGCTTTCTTACCATACAGGCCACAGGACAAGAATCCTTGCTTATCGTTTTAGTAATCAGGTAACAAATATTGGTTGGACTAGATGATCTCTAGAGGTCCCTTCCAACCTTGAATATTCTGTGATTCTGTGATTCTGTGAAATATCATTGTTTATATATTAAATGGTTTGTATTTGCAAGAAGTAGTGTTCTGTGACAAAGCAGAAGCCCACGTTTTCCTCAACACAGTGTTTTAATTATTACCATGAAGAAGCAGTTCTATCATACTTGCACATTCACACAATCCATTTGGTCCTTAAAGAGTGTCTTATCTGGGGCAGAGCAGTATAATGCTCTGGAAAATACATATTGGTTATTCTAGCCTTTGTACTACTATATCTGATGAACTTCACTTTCACTGCCTCAAATCTATGAATTTTTTCAGCATATATGAAATTTTCATAAACAGTATACGGTACGTAGGCAATCTTGCCAATCTCTGCTATCACATATAGCAGTATCACTCTTGAGCCTGCTGATGGCAAAGCCATTTCCTTTTTCCACTTTCGCTTCCAAAACAGTCTCAAACATTACCGATTAGCACCTACCAACTCCTCTCGATGTCAGCGACTTTTAGGCAGAAAGCAGAAAGAAAAGGTGTATGCACATACTAATCTGAAGGAGCTGGCTGCTTCCACGCAGCCTCTTCATCGAGCTTACGATGCAGGACACAGGCAGAAGCATACAAAGGATGGGATGATTTGCACTTACTTAATAAATGCAGGCAAACATCAGCTTTGATCCTGGCAATTTTATCGGAAACCTCAGTTCACCAGAAAGCATGCAACGGAGAGAGAAAGGGAAAAGTGAGAGAAACGCAAAGGGAAAAGTGCGAGCAACTCTGGTGGAAGTGAAGGGAAAAATAAAACCCTAGAACTAAGGCCTTTTGAAGGCAGGAATAATAAACTTCCAAGTAAATGTCACTTCACTGTGACTGAGTTTCCCCAATTGGGTATTGTATATATATAATTTTATATATATAATTATTAGGCACACACTTTCCATGTTCTTTCCCCCCAAAAGCAGAGCTGACAATGGTGACAGCAGAGTGTGTAATTAGTTTTTATTGTTCCCCTGACAGCCATAGCTCTGCAAGGACCCCTTGCCTTTTCTATTGTAAATGTTATGGAAAAATACACTAATGACAGGCGTTTAATTATGGGCACAGCAACTATGATGGGAGCTGTGCCAGAAGTGACTGGCAGCTCTGGATACCAGATATTCACAGCAATAGTTCTTTCTCTCCCATACCTTGTAAACCAAATTACTGACAAGGTTGGCTTTTAAAGCTTTTTTTTTTCTAAAGCTTCATTTATTGGCAACAGATCTTACTATTAATAACCCATTAGTTATTAACAGCCAATACCTTATAAGTAGACAGGGATAACAGGCAAAATATGGAGTTTTGCTCAAAAGTAGCATGAGTTTTTTGGAAGAGCTCTATCCACTGTCAATGCCATCAACATAAATGAAATTCCAACCAGTTCAAGCATGCATTTGATATTTTTATCTGCTTCCTTTTTTCAAAAGAAATATATACAGGTGCAAACAAAGAGATACTATGTCCCCTTAACATATCCTTACTCAATATTTACAATAAACTGTCCCCCATTCAGCTATAGCTGCTGAGGTGCTTTTTCGCCTGATTAATTAGCAATTGGGAGACACGCTTTTTGGCAGCTTTTGTATCCCTATTATTTCTTCTGGTTTGGCACAAAAACACTCTTTTGGGAGCACCATTATTTGTACTGTACCCCGCTTAGTGATGGATCACTAATTTTTAATAAACTAAGCCCCAAGAGGACTATAAAAAGATGTATAAGTGTATTGAAGCAGTAACTGCAAACAAATACAAAAAGGGGAGGGGGGAAAAAGAGGTGTTGCAGTACATAAAATATGAGGTCTTTTCCAGATCTTTTCCTGGAGAGCCCATCCAGGAGATCACATGTAGTCTGGAGGCAGGGCTCTGAACGGGCTTTTAACAACTTGATCCAAATCTCGGCCTTCATCTTTAAAAAGCTTTAGCGAGTCGCTAATGTGGATGTGCCTTTTCCGTGAAGAATGCTATATTTGAATGTCCCTTTGCTGTTTCTCATCCCTCCCCCACCAGCAGATGAATGACATTACTCTGTGAAGCAGATCTCTATGAAGAATGACCACAGAACTCGGGACTAAACGGTACTAAGTCTATGTAGCAGTCACAAATCCCTGGCTAAGGCGAACAAAGCAACATTATTCCTAAATGGTAAGTTTGGGAATTTAGAAGTGGAGCTGTCTGGCTCTAAAGTGGAAACTTGCAAATAGCTGCAGAATCAATGTTGGCTCTCCACCCCCCAGCCAGCTGGCTCTCGTATCAGTAACTTCAGAAATGCAGTTTGCCATTATGGTGGCTTAAGGCACTTTATGTGCCAGTGCAATGACCATGCTGTGTGTGCGTGTCAGAAGGTCAATACTTTCAAATTCCAGAGTCTCTCTTTATTTCCTTCTTTGCTGGAAACAATAGGAAAGAGAGTAGGATTGATAGCTCCTACTTTGTTAACGCCTGCTCACCAAACATGTGAGAATAAATGACTCGCCTGTATGAATACGTTAACTATTTTTTAAAACCGATCAAACGTCAATTAAAAAAAAAAAGTAACTGTTTTTTTCTGCTTATCAACAAAATTATTGAATTTCTTTAGAACAATTTTTACAATTTCAGAGAAACCAAAATCGCTATTATTAAACCTGCTTAGTTGTCCTTACCTTACACTGGTGATCTAGCCTACTAACTCAAAGGCTGTATCACAAAGATAAAATCATCGAATGAATGAGTATGAAATAGTTATTTTTTCCCCTCACAAAAAGTCTATATTTTATTTACACAACACCACATAAATAAACAAATAAATAAATAACCACAGGGCATTTGTTTTGTTTAGTTTTGATGCAATGACTTAGAATATTTTCAGCTCTAGTTCCAAAGGCAGAGACTGAAATAAAATATTCAGATTTGTGTTTAAAATAAAAACAAATGCAAAACAACAACAAAAAAAACCCTGTGTATGATAACAGTATCATAATAAAATCATAATAAAAATTAATGTATAGTTCTTAATAGGTTCCTGTATGATTATACAATGAGAAGTTTGTGATATAAAGAATGAACAATATAAAGAAGGAAGAATTTCTTTTAAATCATAATCTGAGTTTGAGAAATACTTTTGTGAAGCCAACAAAAGCAAAAAGACCCTGTTTCATTGATGTTCGCTAGGGAAAGGCTAGTCCCGATGAACAACTCGCTGCACACCATGTGCCTATGCCCGCCTCTGGCCAAGATGCACCCAAAATAACCCAAATAATCTGGGCAGGAAAAGTTACATTTTTTTAATGAATAAAGACTACCAGCACTACATAGTGAAGATTAATCATGGCATGAAAACACTTTTTATTGAAATCTTTTTAACAGTTGTGAGGATAGATACTAACTGTGAGAATGGAGCAGAGACGTTTAAGCAGAGACTCATCAGAGACACAGGCAGACGTATCTCCCATTCCCTTCTTTTACCTCATCAGATGTCTCCCGAGCAATAATTTCCTCTCTGCACTTCTGCATCATTTCATTATTGCCATCAAAAACTAAATATGGTGCCTAGCAAATAAAACAGCTCTTCAAGTGTCTGATGAAAACAACAACAAAAAAAAAATAGGCGACTCAGTGATAAACATGCAGTAAAGATTTTTATTGGAGTAATTATTATTGAACAGCTCCTTATAAGATTAACATGCCGATTTTGTGTCAGAGAACAAAATATAAAAAGTAAAATTTAACTGATGCCATGCTGATAGGTTTTGCTAGACTAAAAGTGTTCTTCCACACCTTACACTAGCACGGATAGATAAATTCTTCTACTACATTTCAGCACAAGTGATAGAGTAAGAATTATAATCTTCAAAGTTTTTCAAGTGAAAACGAAGAAATTTGAAGAATAAGAAGTTGGGATTAACAATTCAAGGAGATCTCGCTAATTAATAGGGCTCCTGAATATCTTGTTAGCTAATTTCTTTTGATGTCATTTGTAATGGTCATTCAATTAAACAAAAACACGAAGCTCTTGGCATGCCAGTTAACAGAACTTGTGCATCAAACAAATTCTCTACATTTTGCAGCAGAAATAAACAAATTCATCTTTTGATGAAACTAGGATCTAACAATGTGTTTTTATCAACTTGCCAATATTAAAATATGAGGGATAACCCTACACAAATGAAAAAGGAGATGGTTATTTTTCTTCTGTTGGAAACCATAGTATCCAATAGGAGCAAAACACAAGCTCAGCGTTCGCTGAGCAGCATCCTTCTTATAATTTTAAAATACTCCATTTTAACACAATTCTTTTAAATTGCACAGGAGTGGGAGTTTGGGGTTTTGCTAAGGTAACAATCTTTGTTCGGCGTCTTAAACACAAGAGCTTTGAGCCAATGTGTGTTTGCACACTACGAAACGCTACCCACCATTTTAGGCAAGGGCAACTCTCATCTCGCCTGCAGAGAGAACAAGGAATAGGGAGAAGGCAAAATCGCCAGGAAAGCTTCCAAGATGTGAGGGAGCCCCTGACTCCCGGCGGCCAGGCCCAAGGGTGTTACAGTAGGGTTTGCTCACAAGAGCTGCAGTTATCACCAGAAAGCACTTTCAATAACTTGTCTGTTTATTTTAAACCAAACGTTTCCATTTCATTATGTTGGTGGCGCTGCTGGCTGACTACATTTTAAGCACAAGTGCAAGGAAAACTCAAACAAAACAGAACCCCTTATTCTCAACAGTGAATTACACCATTCAGAAACACTGGAAGATTAGATTAATCACGAGACAAAAGACCTTTTTTTAAAACAATGCTCAGAACTGAGAAGTGGAGCAAAAAGAGATTATAGGGAGAAAATCCTAGTTTCATGAAATTTCTTTTTGCACTAGAAAATATAAAAGGCAAACGGGGGCTGAAGCAAGAGAGGTACATTTCACAGCCATGGAGGAACTACTGGCTGCCCATGGTCCTCCAGAAAAGGCTGTGTCTTTTTCTCCAGGGTGATGCGCAGCTTGGCAGCACTGCAGATGCCCAAAGCCCAGCCTGCTTTCCACGCTCTCTGCAAGCCGGGAATTTCGGGAGTGCAGCCCAATGCCCAGGGACAGGCTGTTTTGGGAATAAGCAGGAACGAGGTACCCGAACTAGCACGGAGAGTTCCCAGAACACAGGTCTGCAACCATCTCCGCTTCCCTTTGCATGTGGGGGCCTGCACACCTCCCTACCCACCTACCCGGGGCCACGAGCGTGTGAAGAAACAGCATGAGAATTAAAACATAGATTTTCTACAAATGTTTCTTTTTCGATTTTTGATTACAAACTTCTGTGAGAAGAAGGGGGCTTGGCTATTCATTTGGGAGATTTGTAACACTTGAATAATTAAAAAAAAACATCCATTTCTGAGATTTCTTTTTCATCCACTTACAATTTACTCTACTCTGCACCACCTTCTAATGACCCATTTCAATGTGTACACATATACACACACACACACACACACATATATATATATGTGTGTGTATCACATTTGTCTCTCTGTAAGCCTGCAGAGACCACGACCCTGCAGTCATTCACTCTCTCGGCCCAGCACGGAGCGGGAAGATTGGTGGGATCACAGCGACGGGGGAGAGAAAGGCAGGCTCATCTTCACCCGCCCCACTCCAGAAGGACAGGGGGCAAGTGGAAGAGCCTTCACCAAGCGCTTTTGGAGAAGATTTAAGAAAAATTTCAGGAGGACCATTTACTGCTTTACAAGGAGCCTTTCATATGAAGGTGGAAGCCAATGAAAGTACTGTGCTTTGTGTCTATTTTTTTTTTCCATAGAACATTTCAAAATGTTTCAAAAATTTACTTTTAAAATAAACACCAATAACCTTTCAGAGACTCAAGGTGTTAGAGAAACTATTAAAAACCCAGCAAGTAGGGGCAGCAAACTGAAGGCTCAAGTGCCTGATTTTTAATTACAAGATACATATATAAAGTCAGAGATTTTTGTTCCCTGATCAAGCTGCTAGATACTACTCTCTCAAAACGTAAGATACCCAAAAGTAAAAAAAAAACACCCATGTACTTAAGGCATTATTACTTCCCTCAACATTTAAAGATTATATGGAAGGCAAAAACAAAGTAAGCGCCTTGACTTTGTCACAATTTGTTCCCAGCTGATTTCAATTCTTTAGCTTAACATAGCCAACTGCCTTCTCCCCATTCCAATCATTTCTACGTGAATTCCTTGATCGCTGTCCATAGGCAGAACTATTTCAAGATCAAAACCAAACAAAACCCAGCCACCTGGCCTGAGCGCAAGCAGGCAACAGGACACGACAAATTTATTGAGTGCCTCGTAAACAGTGAGACCCAGCACGACTACAACTGGGGTGTTTCGCTTCGTCCTTTAGTGAAGACAGGTGCTTTTCCAAGCCAGGACATCCTCAGCCTTACAATTCACCCAAGTTCATATACGTCCAGGCTGCAAAATTCTGGCCTATGCACAGAACCTTGAGCAGCCTCAAATTATTTTTCAACCTGCGGCTCCAAACTCAAGTATCCGTCTTAGCAAGAACTCCAGCCACGCTGATGAAATTATGGTGTCCAACTTAATAATGGAAACTAACTAGCAGAATTAGAAATAATTTTGCTGCATTAAATTCCCTAATTACCAGCAGATGTATTGATGTTACTATCCACATAAATGTAGACATGAAAAAAAAAGGTAACAGCATCCTATATACCTTTGCAATCATTCTCTTGGGGATGTATTTCTTCCCTCGTATATGATACAGCCAAACCCAACAATACTTCTAAAGAAAAAAAAATTGTCTTTGTAAAGCCACAAGGTTTGGCCTCTACATATGACCAAAAATCAGACTTGAAAAGCAAGTACCTGGAAACCAATGATGACTTCTAAAGCTACATATGCCACTGAAATAACTTACGGAGGGTTACAAACTGCAATCTCGGAGCACAATCCCTCAAGCCGTAAAATGCAATAATTATTAGCACAAAAGCAGTTCAAGCTGAACTTTGACAAAGATTACGAACAGTAGCAAGCAGTAAGGAAGTGCAGAGCTTCCCAATCGGGCCCAGATAGGAGACATTTTGACTTAATTCTAATTACAAGGACACCACTAGTCAGGATCAAAAGCATGTGTTGCCTGACCAAACAAGCCCTCCGAGCAGCTCCGGGTGCTGAACTCAGAAGCAGCGCTACGACAAGAACATTTTACTCTCCCGTGTAAGGACACGCATGCGGACAGTGATGAAAGACTAATGCACTTTAATGCAGAATTTATCAGCACTCAGCGCTATGGCTACATAAACAAAATATATCAGAACACATTTCCAAGCTTACTTGATGAATAACTGTCAACCCACAAAAAGGGATGAAACAAACTTATTTTTGGCCATCTCAAAAGCTTAATACCGACACGCGGCTCATCTGGATGTAAACTACGGCACTTTTACAGTACTCGCGTGTAGATAATCACAAGCATAAGAGAGAGAAGGCACAACAATACTTAAAACATTTCTCAAAACCAATTTAGGGATTAAATGTAAATGGCTGTTTCTGTCACTCATGCATACGAACAATAATGAACACAGGACACTTTTTAATTATTCTAGCAGAACTTTGGCAACTATTCAAGAAATGTAATATAAACTCTGCTAACAGACTTTTTTTTTATTCAAGGAAATGTTCTTCACACAGGAACACTTATCAAATTGGGCCACTCATTAATCTGTTAATATGCCTTTTGATAAGGATGAGCGGTATACATATTCCCATAAATTCCTGAAGTTCTGTACCTCAAAAAATTATACACATCATCACATCTAAGAGAAATACGATCATTGTTAAATTCTTCAAAGATTTTAAGAAACTTAATTTTAGATTGTCTTTGATCATTATCAGCATTTTTTTACCTGAATTCATTAGTTCTACTTAGGTTTGTTAATCTTGAATAAATACAATAAAGAAAGCAAGCTGAAGCACAGCAGCTACATTAGTGGTTAAAGAATTAAAGCATATGTTGACTTCTAATTTCAAAGCGTTAGCACAAAGTAAGCACCCCTATGTACTCCTATGTGTATTAAGAAAACACACGATCTATCTCTTCAGTCTATCAGATAGGCTGAATGCAGATAAATCACTGCAAAGTTATTGCTACAGCACTAGCAGATCTAAAATCTTTGATAACCAAAGAGAGTTTTCCTTTAACTTAAGGTACTAACAAAAGGAATTCAGATTAGAAGTGTCTTTTTTTTTTCTCTTTAAGTCTTTTACGTCTCATCTGTGAGGTGTTTGCCTGCTTTCCCATATTGATCACGTAACTTGAAAGGCACACAAAAGCTGGCAAACCGTATAAAAACAAAGGAGAAGTATGTCTGTGCTCTGCTCTTTCTCATATTTGTAACTCATAGATAAATATGACATATCCAAATAGACACTTTCTTTGGGAAAGCACACTGCCTATTTTAAGACACCGAAAGTGTTTGTTTTTGAAGGAGAAGATTTTTTTTTTTAATCTTTTAATTAACTCTTCCTCTAGTGTTTGGAGAAATAACAAAACTAAGTTTTCTTTGCATTCTGCTGGTGGTTGACATTTGACTAGAGAAAGGTTTCCCTTACTGAAATAAAATAGCATTAAATTTACTAAAATCCTTACAAATCCGCTCAGCGCCTCAATACCTTCCAACTAAATACACACTGCCCGTGCCTTCGCCTACCTTTTCTACGTGCAAGCAGCTGATGCACAACCGCATCACACAGAGCAGAAGTTAAAATCTCGAATGGAAGGCTATTTTCTGAAGTATTCCTGACCGCTACACTAACAACACATGGAAACCATTTAGCAAAACCTGATTCTTTCAAGTGTTCTCCTTCTGCACAGGGCAACTTGCAAATGGTACTTTTTTTTTCCCCCCAGCAATTATGTTTCAGCTTGTCTAGCAAGAGAAACAAATAAATAAATAAATGAAAATCTCAGTTTGTAGAAACAAGCAGTTTTTGGAGAGGGGCATGTTCTTTGACGCGTGATGGGAGACGTAACTTTTCCTCTTGTTTACGCTGAACACTTTTTTTTCCTCCCCCCCAAGTGAAAATGTGCACAAAGGCATTTTGAGGCTGTGAAGCCCTGTCGCTGCCAAGCGCCGCGTTTCGGGTGAGGAGGCGGGTGTTTTCGCTGCCAGGTTTGCGCGGGTGCGCGGCGGGCAGCGCGGCCGAGCCCGGAGCGGCGGCGGTGCCGCCTCGGCGCCCGGCTCGCCGCTTTGCAACGGGAACGGCGCGCAGGGAAGCGCCGCGCCGCGCCGCGCCGCGCAGAGCAGCGCAGCCAGCGCAGCCAGCGCAGCGCGCCTCCATTAAAAAACATGACCTGTGACAAAAATCAATGCGCTAATCTCGGCCCGAGCAGCGGCATCGGGCGCACGGGGCCCGGATAACCTAAAGATAAAATGTTGCCAAATGTACTTGGAGCGGCTCGGCAGGTTTAAAACACAGCGGGGGCCGGGGGTCTCTCGCAGGCACTCCGGCGCGGGAGCAAAGCGAGCACCACCACGCCAGGTGACTCTTCCCGCCGGCGCGGATGCCGCCCGGGGGCCGGCGCTGCGCGGGAGCCCATGCCGGGCAAAGGGGCGAAGGCGGCGGCGGCCCCGCGGCCTCGGCCCCGCGCCAGGCGGCTCCGCGGCCGCGCGACCTACCTGCTCCGGCGCGCGTCCCGCCGCAGCCCGGCGCGGG